>VSDK01025142.1:79952-108100 GCA_009767595.1 Symbiodinium kawagutii
ACGGGGGCGGCGCCCGCCGCGGCCGGCAATGGGAGCCTCCATGGCAAGTGGCGCAGCAGCATCAGGAACAGCTCTTCGATTGCAGCAGAGAAGGTTCCCGTTTTGCTGGCGATACTCGGAAGCGCAGCTTGAGCCAAAATGGCTACGGGAGCAGTTTCATTCTGTTTCTACTGTTCAGTTGGCTCATGAACCTAAAAAATACCTGCCAATAGTCAAAGTTTCAGCTGTTTCAGATGCTTCAGGGTGATCATCAGCTACTTGCCTGAGGCTTCAACATCAACGGGTGGCAACTCAACATGGATCTCCCGTGGCTCTCAGTGGAGGGCATCCACCCCAGTGTCCTACATCGTGTAAGCGGAAAGCGGCGCATCCTTCTGTGTCTTGGGTCGCCCTTGGGGTTGCGCTCCCCCAGACCTCCTGTGTGTGGCTTACCCGGACTTGTCTACACAGCCTCTGCAGCGTCTTCTCCAGCGCTGATCGAAACCAAGCGACAAAGAAAAACAACGTTCATGATTTGTTAGAGCTGACCTGTCTCGAGTAAGGCAGCGGGGATATGTATTGATCTTGGTGTATTCTGGTATATTGTGGTAGGAATTTCAACCTTCCTCAATGTAGACGCTTGCTATACGACTGTGTGATTGCAGGTAGGGAGCTTACGTCCGGTTTGATATGCTATGAGGCAGTTCAAATGAAATGTGACCCCTTCCGCCCTGCTGGGCCATTTCATTCCTGGTTGTAATTGTAATATATTGTACTTGATTGCTTGCGTGCTGCTGGGTGAAGCCAATGCAGGGAAGAAGGGTAAACCAGCACACGCCTGGCACTTCCAGAGTGAGACAAGAGTCGGAGCCGAGAAAGATTGGCCACTCAGGTGGTTGGTAGCCACGTACCCAAGGCAGCCAAGGTTGTCAAGAACTTCTGTCAAAAAAAAACGCAAACATGGAACGCATCTTAAAACTAATCAAAGGGAATTGGATGGAATTGTCACATAATATTGTCTTAATCCTGTTCTGGCATAGCTTCATACTCTAAGCATGCTCTGCAATTTGCTGGAATTCCCCACCATGACCTGAACCCATGCCGACATTGGCCTGGGTGTGTCTTCAGCACTACGCCTTTGCATGCGACGATCCCACAGGATGTTTCAGAACCAAAAGTGGCGACTCAGTTGCTGTGATACTGAGCGGGGTTCAGTAAGTTTTGCAGCATTCGGGTAAGGGTACCCTTAAGGGGACCAATCTTTTCTGGGATAGCCGGGATTAGCCGGGATAGCTTTGAGCCATATAATCACTTCCTTTTGCTAAACACCTTGGAGTCAATAGGCACGGACTGGCCAGGACATGCTGCTCTTCAGGGTTTGCATCGTCAGGCAGTTATGGCAGGTTGATGTAGGTTGCCACTGTTAGTTCTGAGCAAACCTGTTGGGTACCGCGGCCTCGCTTTCCCTCTCAGGAAGTCTCAAAAGTTGATGTGCTCAGTGGCAAAGTATCGGGCCACTAGGGCCTCGTGATCATGGTGCCAAGCCCAAAATGGAGCCGAAAATAGTGATCAACAATGAACATGATGGCAAAAATCAGCTTTGATCAGTGAAATTAGAATTGCACACAAGGCGGATCAATATTCAGTGGACCTTCAAGGAACATCACAGAAGCACAAAGGCTTCACAGTTTCAAAGTTTCACCTAAATTAAATCTGTAAAATTGTGTAAATGTAACAAACCACGGTGCATTGGTTCAACCAGTCGAGGAAGAATTGCCGGCTGGCAAACAGCGCACACATCACAACTGGTCACACACATTCAATGGCCGAAACCGCCGCCGCCCATTGGATCCATTAGAAATTGCCTCCGGCCTCACATTGATCAGGATGGCCTTGGACAGCCGCCTGGACAAAATCCGGGGCCCCGATCACTTCCACCAAATCCTGCGCGGTCAAACCATTCCGATTCCTCAGAGCCAGGATCGCCCCTGCCTGACGTTGGTCATGCAGAAACTGTCCGGATCACAGCTCTATCATCTCCGTCAAGCACTGGTACCGTAAGGAACTTTGAACCAATACTCATCGAAGTAATATGACCGCAGAGTGACAGGCAATAAATCTTGTAGGGGTATTCCCAACAAGTATGAAGGTCGCTCATGTTGCTAAGAATCACGATCCCACTTTGGGATTACCAAGGCCCGCTATTGAACTCCAAGAGTCGGAGGGTAACGGCATGGCCACAGTAGACTCCATATTTGTCAAAACTCTTGGCTGGCATGGGTGCTAAGCTCAATGTTCCCATCAATGAGATAATTGGTGATAGAGTAATTGCTACATAGATCAACAATCCCATAGTTGCTTCGTTTCGTGCTCCTGTGAAAAATGCGATCCGTGCTAAATGGTGACAGCACAAAGTAGCAACATGTGTGGCTTCAAAGCTGATGCACAACATCAACTCACATTTGAAGATACCAAACAATGAAGCAATCCATTTGCGCAAATGCTAAGCCAGGATGTCCAGGAAATGCTTCGATAATTATGGTAAGATGTTGTAAGGGTAGACGGTTCACAACGCCCCATGCGTATCAGTGTGTCTGCTTCAGGTTTGCTAGTTTTGGACCTTTTGGACATTGAATGAGAGACTCTTTTTCTGACTCTTCGACCCTGTCTCCACCTCTACTGGGTTGAGCCCATGCCATGGCTACTAGCGTCGTTTAAGGATCACTCTAGGCCTCTCTGAAGCCTCTCTCCTGCGGAAAATTGCACAGCCGAGGTACCGCAGATCAAGACGTGCCCCTGCAGCCACTAGCACTGCAGCGGCTTCAAAAGCGCCCCAAAGAATGCAGGACATCCTGGGGCGAAGGACAGGTGGAACACAAAATATGTTGGGCCAGCTAGAGTATGCTAGGAGCTGCTGGGGTGCCATAATTTGGATCCATGTGGTGCAATCTCTCTATGAAATTGGTCGCTTTGATCCAGCTCTCGGTTGGCTTCCCACATTTGCCAAGCTTCAATGGAGTGGCGTCTGCCTGCTGTGTTGCAAAGTAGCCCACCTCAGAGCCACTAGGGATCATTGTTGGGGTCCAACGCTTTCCACGATTTTCCACCGATGAAACATGAACCAGAAATCATAGCTGTTCAGGGATGGATTGGTTGAAAACAAGCCTCCTACTCCAAATCTAATTTTTGTGGCCCACTGCAGCTCTGCTCCGAGACAAAGGGAGAACTGAAAAAGAAAGCCTACATAGCCAACCATGAAACAAGACTGTTTGTTTCAAGACCTGCACAGTGGTGGCAATGTCGATCGGCCCATCTTGGCAGACGGTCATGATGTTTGTGCCATGGTTCTTCTCTTCTGTTGTGCTGATGCTTGTTTCATCTTGTTTCCACGGGTGAACTAATACACAGTGAGTTGGGTCTGTGCCACCATGGGTCGACCCCTCTTTGTATCCCAGGCACGGCAGTTTGATTCCATCGATTCTTCAGGGCCAAAAATCCGAAGATCAACGCAGGAATGCTAAGCATCGGAATTTGCAAGGGCTGATCTACATCTGCACCTTTATCAATCAAGGCCGATACCACGTCTGGAGACGCCCCTCCAAACATGATGCACAAATGGAGCGCTCGGCTTGCATCCTGCAGCTACCAAGCTCGTGAAGCCGGGGGCTGCTGGAGAAGATAGCAGTGATGCTTCCAGGTAGCTTCTGTCATTGGAAGATGTTTGAAACTGAAGAATATGTATCTCTCTCTCTCTCGCTCGGTCGGTGTCTACGGGAGTATGTATGTTGTATATGCGTGTGTGTGCTTGCTGTATATGTGTATGCTTCTCTTGTCTCCCTGATATGTGTAGTATGTATATCCACGTGTCCTTGAATCTGCATGGAGTCGCTGCATTTTCCTCTCTCTCTATATCCTCCACATCTCTCCATATATCTTTACTCGTCCCTCGTCTCTCGCATCTCTGCATTTCTAATTCTTCTCTTCCAAGTCTCTTACACAAATTTACACAACTACTCTGGGCGGCGCCGCAGCCACTCCTCTGTGTTGGCGTCCGGTAGGAGGCGTTCGATCACGTCAGGAGCCCCGGATCCAACACCGGAGCCCCCGGCCAAGTAGCGAGGAGAGTGGCCCAGTGTGTTCATGGTGCTGGGGTCCCCACCGAAGGATCTCAAAATGTCTACAGCCTAGCAGCTGAAGGTGCACAGAACATCATGTCTCAATATGAGCTCCTTCTCTCTAAGCTGAGGTAGTCCAGGTGCTTGGAAAGAGAGTTTTATGAGCGTTACTGCTCTGAGTTGCATTGTGCATGTCCTTGCCTTGTTCCTGTTACCTCCAGAAAGTCAAAGCAACCAGTTTGTCAGCAGCACGGGTGGAATTGGTCGCACGAAGAAACAGCGTTCGGACATTTTCTGATCACTGATGACAAGGAACTTTGGTTTCACATGCGTCTCCCAAAGGGCTTGTCCGCACTTGAACTGTGATATTCTATATCCATTTTTGACACGTACCGAATACCCTATAACTCAACTTAGAACAATCTTACTGTAAATGCAGTCAGTTCCTATACCTTCCTTAACAATTTACAATTTATGACAACATGGGTGCAGGACATCCTACACCTCATCCTAGCCCCCAATCAATGGTGCCTCCGCGTTCTGATTCACACATGCATAGTGCATAGCAGTGGCGCCAAGACTGTCTTGCCAGTGCACATCTGCACGCTTGGACAGCAAGAGTTTCAATGCCTCGTGGTGCCTCAAGAAAACGCACATCACCACCACAGATGTGTTTGCAACCTCGGATTTGTCACGGCAATCAAGCCTGACTCCGACTGAAATGCTATCACACAAGTGCCGGTTTCAAATGGTCGTTATGGCATCGTTCAGAGTATTGATGGACAGGGCAGGGCAACATGAAATACAGCGACTGTGGCAATATGCCAAATGACCACAATGCATGAAACATCATGACATGCAAAAGATATACAAACACGCGGGCGATCTACTTCTTTCCCCAAGCGAGGTAGGGGCTTCTTTTACGCAGGATCTGCATCAGCTCACTTTTACACATAGGAAATGTTTCACATTTGCAACTCGGTATGTGAGTGGTGAGGCATTGCGGGTGCGTCAAAGATCATGAACGGAATGATATATTGGAAGTCTGTAGGGGGTCTCACCCACGAGCTCAAATATCTCAAACTCATAAGGCGCGGTCAGCGTCAAGCAAATGCCAGTGATCCACACAGTGCCAAAAAACAAACGATTGGAAGGACTGCACGCTTGCCTTTCAGCACTTTTAAAACACCTTTGTAGGATCATGAAGATAATTCACTATGATGATGATGATGATGATGATGATGATGATGATGATGATGATGATGATGACGCTGATGATATTGATTTTGACATTGTTATTGGTTTTAATTTCGATATCGATATTGATATTGCTATTGATACGGATATTGATATTGATGATGATGATGATGATGATGATGATGATGATGAGGAGGAGGAGGAAGAGGAGGATGATGATGAGGATGATGATGATGACGCTGCTGATATTGATTTTGACATTGGTATTGGTTTCTGTTTCGGTATCGATATTGATATTGTTATTGATACGGACATTGATATTAATGATGATGATGATGAGGATGATGATGAGGATGATGATGATGACGCTGATGATATTGATGATGATGATGATGATGATGATGATGATGATGATGAGGATGAATGATGAGGATGAGGATGAGGATGAGGATGAGGATGAGGATGATGATGATGATGATGATGTTGATGATGATGATGATGATGATGATGATGGCAATGAGGCTGGTAACCCAGCAAGAGGCTTTGCGTGGCACACGCATGTCCCACACTATTGGCCAAACTGACAATTCCCCGAAGCCGTCGTAACAACTTTCCTCCAGGCGAGACATCAATGATACGAAACGCAATCTTGGACAGGCTCCCTCCACGTCGCCCTTCGGAATGATTGAACATAAGCTGACCATTGGCACACTATTGCATACCATTCCAAACTTTTACATACTATGACTATTACGTACTATTACATCTATTACACATTACATCACATTACTTTGGTTGGAGCTCAAGAAAGAAACTTGCCCAACAACGCAGTCCACAAGTGCATCAGTGGGAACAAACTTCGACTGCAAGAGTCAGCATGGTAGCAATATGCAGCAATGATATGCAAAATGCACCAATTATTCACTACTCTCCTTCGATCAATGACTTATACGAACTACCAAAGAAAGAAAATATTCATCATTGCTTCTAACATCTTCTAGTGACTTAATGAACTACTTGGTCACTGCCCCTTTGGTCATTGGGCTCACTTCAAGGCTTGCAAGCTGCAAATTGGTTGAGCTCCAAACCATCACAAGCAGCAGCAATTTAACATTCTTTGTACAGCCTATAGGAAAAGAGTTCCAAAAAAGAACCAGCTGCCAAAACTAACCAAAAGCAAAAACACACTCAGCAAGAGGAACACAAAAAAAACACCGTTTGACGCAGCCCATTGACAGGAACACCCAACAAACTTTAGCTTAGAGAACTACAGCGGATCTTCAGCAGCATAGGTTTGGATTTGGCGGGGGGGTTGATGGAGGAAAACTCCAAACGGAGCACCTGAGGAGGACCAGAGCAAAGATGACAACAACAACAACAACAACACCACCACCACCACCACCACCAACAACAACAACAACAACAACAACAGCAGCAGCAACAACAACAGCAACAGCAACAGCAACAGCAACAGCTACAGTATCACCGCCACCACGACAGCAGTAACAGCAGCAGCACTCGGCAGCAAAGCAAGCACTGGCACTAGCACATACTAGGACTGGAACTAGCACCAGCACCTTTGACGCTGCTAGGATTAAAAATTCTAAGAATAGCAAGCTGCACAAAGTGACATATGTGATAGCGAAATCAGGAAATCAAAAGCACAACCGTTCTTGAGGGAATTCCTGTCCACGAATTAATCGGTGTTGGTGGTCTCCGCTGCAGAATGACGCTCAAATACAATAAATGTGCCAAGGGTCCATGAAGAGCTTCGGTGCCGCTTTGGTTATTCTATCTTGCGGGCTTGCACCTCTTTGCATCAGTGCCTCCATAATCACCTCGGCAATGTCTGGGCAATTCTGGGCGACAGGCTTCTAAACCACCAAACCTTTGGCCACAAAGTCGTGTAACCCGGCGGACCCCCAAACGAGTTCAGTAGGGGGTCTAAACTCTTGAGACGTGTCAGGGGTTCATAGCGCAGTAACGGTGCGTGAGGATGGTGTTGACTGCATGCACTGGTCTCGTGTTTTCTTGGGGCGGTAAGTAACAGTGAACATCTGGCGACATGAAAAAACTGTTTATGTGAACATTTTTTTGCTGCAAATCTTCCTGCATATCTTCGGCTGCTAAGAGACAGGATCTCCGCGCAAACCTGCGTAGCACATGGGGCTCCACCCTGCTTCATCTCGCCCGTGGACGTCCTCAGAGGCCACATCGCCATGACAAAACTACTAGAGATGACACGGTTGGATGGCAAGCGGAACTGCCATGCTGAGTGGCTTGTCAGCCTTGAAAGGCAAGTCTAACACGTGATAATTGTAGATGAAAAAATGCAGAAAACAAAGAAAGGAAGGAAAAAGGGAGCAGAGACAGCGAGAGAGAGAGAGGGTGAGAAAAAAAAGAAAGCAAAAAGAAGAAAGAAGCAGATAGAAGAATAATTAGGAAGGAAATAATAGAAAAATGGAGAGCAAACCAAGAGGAAACAGAAAATCAATGAAATATCTCTGTGCATATGCGTGGGGAATGGGAGAAAAAAGGTGAAAAATAAACCAACTTGAGATCTCCAACGCCCGTGAAACTTGCAATCTTGACAAAACAAGGTATTCCTAAGCCATTGGCCACGAGCGATTCGAAAGCTATTCAAAAGCGGAAATCCTGCAAGTTCCCAAATCGGCCAGTGAACAGCCTTTGGATGTCCAAAGGTGCCAGCCAGCAACCGACACAAGTACAACCAAGCACAACCAAGAAATATCCGCCCAGAATTGATCCAAAGATATCCAAACACTTTGGTTTCCCAAAGCTTGGGCCGAACCTTGATTCCCAGAAGCAGAACCAGCAGAACCAGGAACGCCTTCAGCACTGCTATCAGCTGCTATCAGCTGCTATCGAAATTCTTGAACCACAGGAAGTCTCTATAAGTCTCTCCTAATTCACATTTTGCCAAGGCACATCGAAACCATTCTGATACATGAACATCCGAAAGGCATTTTGCGCCTCATCAGCGTCGCAGTTCTTGAAGCCAGGGACAATATCCTCGATAGGGTCCAAGGGCAAACCTCTGAACTGCGAGTACTGCAGGTTGATCAGAATACGGTAGCCTCCAAGCAACGACCACAGGGGGGACAAAACGGGAAAAGGATGGAACATGATTCAGTCGCCATGAGGGCACTGCAAGCACTATTAGAAATGAAATCAAATTGTCAAATAACCAAAAGTTCATACACAAAAATTTTGCGTTCATTTCCACAAAGCCAGGAGTACATCCTAAGAGCAAAGCTTTGCCCCTGTGTTCAGCTGAGCAGCGGTGAAACTCGCGGCTTTTCAGACAGCAATGCATCCGCTTGGTAAACATGCTTTTAAGCACTCCAGCAGCTACTTCTCGATCATTACTGATTGTGAAGTTGCCGCCGCCAACAGGTTCTCGACAGAATTCCTGAGTGTCGTATGAATTTAGGGATAATCACCAATAAGCAGAAACACGTGCATGTGGAAATGCGCAATGAGATTCAATGAGCCAACACACCCAAAAAACATAAGATAACATAAGCAACATATAGCAACATCATTGAAATTTGGAGCGGCCTTGGGCAACAAAAATATACTGATGATCAGTCACGTCTCGTATGGGCTGTTTAGGTATTGATGTTTGGCACTGTGGACTTCGATGATGTACGTGTCTTCGCCTCAGAGGCAACAAAGCGCCATGTTTGGAGGTCTCAGTCCTGGCATGTCATCGTCTTGTTGGGAAATATTTGGAAATATCATCAAATCAATCGGTGAATTGTGATGTTCAAAGTAGTAGCAGTAGCAATCAACAAAAACAATTCACCAGCTGCATTGATGCAAAACTAAACACCTGGTTGAGACCGGTGGCAATTACTTAAGCGGCTCCAAGGCAAAGGTTGACACACAAAATCGTAACGACCGCACAAGCCGCCCTCTGGAGTCACTACCCACAGCATTGTCAACTCAGCTTCGGACCATGCAGTTGCGAAGCCAAGCGCTCCAGGCGACACCAAGCCCTTTTGGCCCACGTGCGCTTGCTGAGTAAGTGATCCGAGCAATCTTGACGTACGAAAGGACAATGAATAACCTGGGGCACCAAACACTGGCAGTCTGCCACCTGCCAACAAGATCCGATAAGAAAGAGATCAAGCAATCCATAGCTATCCCGCCACCGCAGGCTACCTCGATAAGAGGCGTCTGGAGCCACTCCAAAATAAGACTGCTGTCCAAGCAACGAAAAACCGAGACATCTCCACATATGCAGGGATGCCTCAGAAGAGCAAGTTTGCGTTGCCAACATCCAGCAACATCTCATATAGACTAGATTTGAATAAGTTCCCGCTGCTTTAGCTAAGAAAAGAGCATCCAGCAGCTCACACTCATGCTATCACCTTTCGTTCTCTTCTGCTTCTCTATCATCATGATTGTTATTGTTGTTGTTGCTTAATGTTACTCATGGCTGGCTATGGAACAGTCATTCACAATCCATGTTTTTTGTCTCACAGAATCATGTGCGTACATCGTGCATGCTGCTACGGGTTCTCAAGATCACCCAAACATCCTGATAACACACTGGCCATAAAGTCTGCAGAACTGCATGTCAGATTCGTTTCACGGGAAGCATCACATGAAAGCGTTCAACAACATATACCTCGACGGGCATCTGCGTGCTTAGGCGCATACTTACATGCAGAGTACAGCACATAGGCATGCCATGGCATGCCTGTTGGCCTGTATGCCCTTTGAAGTCAACATGAGCATCCGTCGTGGAAGTGCTTGACGCGGCTGGTCAGTGCTTAGATGTGCTTCGCCAAGTTTCTTTTGATGGCATTCTGTTGGTAGACATTGCAACTCCCTGCTGCTGCACTCGCCAACTGTGGACAGCTGAAGTAGTCAAACCATACCTGGGACTCCCAGGTCGGGATGTCTCTGGTGCTGCGTTGCTGTGGCAGCTCCCGTTTCTAAATAGATTGACCCTTTGCTCCATCAATGAATCAACTTGCAGCCAGGGGAAGGAATGAAAGCTTCTTGACAAAATTGCACTTCAACCACATGACAGATTCCAAGAGCTGCTGCTCCAAATTCACCACAGTTTTCCCATCAAAAAGGGATGGGGAGAATGGGAATTAAGAGGAGGCTTATGCAGGACCTTCTCTGCAACACAGCCGAGGCTTTCGAAACTGCCCGTCGCCATGCCTAGTTTGGCCAAACCAAAAAGTTGCACACTGCCAGCGGGACACGTAAAGATTTTGGGACTTCAGCTCACTTGTCATCATTCCTCTGTCTTGCCGAAAGATCATCTCTGACTGCAAATCCACTGGAATGATTTCCTTATCTCTTGGCATTCGCAATGTGCAAGTGACATCGAAGAACCCATGCCTTCTCTGCCTTCGATGCCTTAGTGGTTTTAGATGTTTTATATTTGTTTTTGGCCTACTTCCATCTAATTGTTTTCATTCAGAATCTACTTCGACTCTACTTTCTCAGGATCAGCGCTCTGAGCTCTGAGCACCGCCTTCTCCAAGTGACGGCCTCATGTAACATATGGTGCAATGCATCTTGAAGGACCCGTACCTGTTCGCCTTGGGGATCCTCAGTGGCCCAGGTGCAACCGGTGCTTATGATGCAGTCCTTGACTCAAGAAAAAAGTGGAAAAAGGCATGAATAAGTATGAAATAGGATGAATATGAGATTTCAATATGAGATTTCAATATGAGATTTTAATATGAATATGAATAGTGATGAAATCCAGGGAATGGAATATATATATATATATCAACAATAGAATAACATGGATAGATGAAATAAGATGAATAGATCACATCATGAAATCTCTCAAGGCTGAAACTTGTACAGCAACGGCTTCGCTACATCCTTGGTACTTCCACGCTTCGTGGCGTGGCCCCAATTTGCATGGTCCCCGGTGCGGCTACAAGAGATGGAGCTGTTCTTTTGCAATTGGGTTGGGCTGGGGCCAGGCTCAGGCCCTGCCACTCCCCAAACGTTGGATCATAATTTGCCAAGATTTGCCAAGCATCTGGGTGTCTCTTGCCGCTCCACTCGTGGGACACGAACATGGCATGCCCGAGGCTTGCATCAAAAATAACTAGCGAGTTATCAGCGAGCAAGTCCTCATGGACTCGTGGAAACGCCATACACCTCGGTCAGGAACGATTGCCCGCTTGAGAATCAAGTCAGGGGCTACCAGCCACCAGCGGCCAGCAGAAAAATTTTGGTTTCTTTGACATTATCGGCAATCGAACCACTTGTTTTTCATTTTTGGTTGCACCCTCCTGCAAAACATCTAGCAGAACGTCTGGGGGGGCAAATTTTCTCAAGCTGCCTGTTGCATGTTTCATTTCTGGCTTGTTCCAAGATGCATGTGTGGCTGGTGGGTGTTGAAAGTCCCTCTTACTTGTTCTGTTGCAGCAGTAGCATGAAGCCCTTGTCATGGCTCCTTGGGAGTCACTGAATGGTCAAAACATTGTTCTGCGGTCCTTGTCACTGACAGGGTTCGATCAAGTCATACGCTTAGAATGGACGGCGTGCCAGCTTGCTGCTGGACCGCTGATCTAAGTTCCAGCAGTTGCCATTGCAATGCAGTTTGCTACGGTGCTTGCTATTGCGTGCCTTCAAAGCTTCCTTTTGGTGACCCAGTTTGTCACTGGCCCATTGTCAAACGGGCCAATTGTTTTGGCACTTGCTGCTGCAAATTGGTGAATTCGTATCATGCCCACTGGACTCGGGGTACGGTAGTCATCTTGCATCATCTTGCCCATACCATTGCGGCCTTGTAAAGGTGGGAGCAAAGGAGATGGGATTTCACTCGCAGAAGGAAGCCAAGTTCAGGAAAGGTTCAAGGCCAAGAGTGAAGGGCAAAGGCGATCCAAAATCCCCATGCATCCCTTCTTCGCATCTACCCATCTACCATCCGAATTTGCGGAACCACCAGGGCAGAAGCAAAAGAGATGAGGAACATTATAGGAAGCAGCTGAATGTTCCAATGCGCCCAACATTCCCCAAACGAAAATATGACAGCAACCTCTTCCTTGCCCATGCCGAGTTGCAACAAAGAGTCGACCGGAAGGGTGTACATTGGGTACAAGGCTTGAAAAGTCACATCGCTCTCACAGGCCACGCTGCCTGGGCTCATGCGGCCGACTGGTCTCGCAAAGTGTGTACTGTTGCTGGCAGCTATGCAAGGAAATTGTGAATGGGATTGCCTGGCTGGCCCGTGATGTTCCAAAAATGGACAGTCTCGGAAAATATTCTCACTGCACGTCACTTCACTTGACCAACAGCAGCCACACATATATCATCATATATCAGCATATATATCATCATACATCATCATATATCAATACGTGTCAAGAAATGTGAACATGCATCTTTTCAGATGTCAAGATTGCACCACTCTCACTTGGCGCGCGCCGCGGCACCACATTGACAAAGAGGATACCGTAGATGTAGAAACCAAATGAAATCAACAGTCATGAATACGAAACGAGGACCAAAGGAAGGATGACAATGAGAGTAATAACACAAAGAACTGTGGTGATTAAAGCAATGATTTGAAAATAAATTCAAACATCGACGATGAGCATGACCATGATAATGACTATGAGGATGACAATGACAATGATAATGATGGAAGGATGAACAAAAAATGATTGAAATGAGGGAATGAGAGGTGATGGGGGTACTGAAAGGGATGTAGACTGAAGCAATAACCTGATCAATATCACCAAAAATCCGTGACGATCCGGATGACACCACTCCAAATGGTTCGATGAAACAGCTAATGATCGTGAATGGTCATGATGAATCGTGACAATAGATTCAAATGACTCAACGACAAAAGTGATGAAACAAATGACAATGGTTCAGTTTATGACGGAAGTTTGTTGGTGAGTAGCTTCCCCATCAGCCAACAGCACAACAAACTTCTCTTCGTCCTCCTTCGTTACTACCACTGTCATCATCGACATCAGCTTCTCCACCATCATCCGTAGCATGTTTTTCACGTTGCTTTCTTGGATACACTATATTTTTTTCTTACCAGCACCATCGAAATTCTTCTTCAATCACAAGGCTTCCGTTGTAAAGAAAGCCGCACTCTGAGTAGCGCATTGCAGCGTTATCAACTTTGCAAATAGAAGTCCGGTTGCCGACAAAATGCTGACCCTCCTGCGTGTCTGGCAATAGCATAGCCCACACATCTACCATGTATGCCATGGTATGCCCACACATTTCCACACATGCTGTCACATGCTTGAAGGCATTCATAAATTCAGAATGAAGAGACATAAAGAGTGCAATGCATGGCAATGCATTGCAATGCTACAGGAATGGCTGTGCACAATCTGCCAGAAGGCCCAGAAGCAAAGCATGGCATTCGTGAAGAAAAGCTCAACATTGATCAGAATCGCATCCGTATTGACCAAAATGATCGAATCAAACTCCAAGCTACTTAAAGACTGAGCAAAGTCGATTACTGGCCCGCTGGTAGTTGCTTTGCAGCAAGGGAAACTCCACGCCATGGTAGGCGAATGCGGCGCTCATGCCATGCGAGCCACCGGGAGCCCAACGTGAAGCCAACTGCTCTAAAGAGAAAACCAACGCGGCATGTTGAAACATGTGATGTTTGCAGCACGTTTACACTAATGTTTATGATTCAAAAAAAAATATGATTAAGAAGCAAATCATGGGGTCTTTTGCTAAAAAAGCTCGAGTGCAGTGTCAATGCCTTTGTGTTTGAAGCTGGTGCGAAGCACCGTGCAGCCCTGACGTGACACTGATACAAACATAAAAGAACAAGAACGCACACTACAAGCCGGAGGAGGCGGATGGCGTTTATCTGCGCTGACTGTTCGTAAAATGTATCAAAATGTATGACAAGTGCCTAGCTTCCAGCACTGGTGAGTTACTCACGCACATACCTCACATACTGAGTCAACTTCCAAATCTGAAAATGGTTCCTGTTCGTTCCTGTTCGCACCTTTCTTCAATGCATCCACCCTTGAGAGTAGCGCATCTAAAGCAATGGGTCGAAGCTGCTCTCGGGGAGTGCTGGGTCCCGGCTGGGTCACCCGAACCAGTACTGACCAAGTTGAAGCCTTTGAGATCTTCAGCCTGGAGTCAAGTGTGGGCGTCGCGGGAAATTTTGAAGCTGAAGTCATAGGAGTCATAGGTTTAGGGCTTCAGTTCGAGGGGTTGCAGCAGGGTTTGGAGTGTAGGGCTAAAGTTTAGGGCTACAAAAGCAGGCATGAGCAAAACAACTTTGGGAAAATGCCCTTTTGGATAAATTACGAGGTGGTCGGGGGACTGATTGCACCCCGAGGAAGAGTTGTGCAACTTGGATCAGTGCATTGTAGGGGACTAGCGAGCGCAGTGGTATCTTGGTCCAAGCTGGCCCTCCCCAAATGTAAACAAGAAAGTTGCAGGAAAATCTCATCGTGCAATTGATTGGACATATTGGACTTGCTGGTCGAACACGCGTAGAACTTTGATATGACACATGACATGACGGTTGAAACTTCAAGAGCTGAAAAATGCTCAAATGTAGCAAACAGAAGGACAGCAGCAACAACGCGTCTTCCTACCTATGCAAGTGTTAGCCGAGAGTATGGATTTCTGCCCTAGGATTCTTGTGCAAGAGCACAGGGTCGCATGTTCAATCCACGAACGCACCCAGTTAAATCCCTCCCGGAAGTGACGCCTCCAACAACTTCACGAGTCTGAGCTGATACTCGTCAGCAGCCTCCTGACAATCGATGCCATGGCCATGGGTCAGCATGGATCCATGCCTCGCTGCAGAAAGAATCCGAGACTCATCAGTTGACACCGAGACCAGTAGCATGCAGAAGCCAAGTGAAGCCACATGTGTTCGACATGTCCCTGGATAGTTCGGGTGCCAAAGCGAAGGCATCGATGGCTGCCATAAAGTGCCTTTGTGTTGGCGCGCGCTGTCGCAAAACTCCACATCACCCCATTGACCCCTGCTGAATCCTTCCAGCCTTTGCTGGTGTCTGGCGCAACGAGCTGTTCCTGACGAATGGAATTCCAGCAAATGACAACTTCAAAACAACAAAGAACCATCGCAAATGGACCCCGAACTGCGGCAGCAACATATTATCAGCGGATTTCACTCGGAACCTCTGCGCCTAGTGGAGTTCTCCAATAATGCGTCTGCGTGTGTGGGCGCTATCTGAACTCCACCTCTATAACATTTTATCGCACCCCCTGATCAACCCTGCATAGTGAATCATAGTGATTCATAATGTGTGTCTGTTGCTGCCTGGGGTTCTTTTGTGCTGGTTCTAACGGGTTCTCACTGGTCTCACTGGTTCTCGCAGTGCTCGGTTGTGTTCGCAGACCCCGCCCCAAAAGAAGAGAAAAACATGTGATGTATATATATCATGTATATTATATATATTCAAAAATTCTTCTTTAAAAACAACTCCACATATTGCGATATCTTTCAATTGCATGCCCCTCTGATTTGAGTATTCTGGAATGTTAGTTCGTTCCCCGGGTACGGTTTTGTGGCGCGGTCCCTTTTTTTCTTGCCCTTCTTCTTCCAGCGTGCTCTCCTTACAATTTCTTCGTGAGAAGCACATGTTCCCAACGTGAAATTAGCGGATTCACCTTCAGGCACTGGTGGCGCAAAGCAGTGACATTGGAGAGGCCGCGAGCTGTGTCAGACTGCCAGACCTGCTTCAGACCCCTCAGCTGGTTAGGATATTGGTGGAGACAGGGCGCAGAAAGAAAAAGGCTCTGACAAAAGGAAAAGAAGAATCATGAAGAAGCTAGTCTTTAAAACTCAAGAAAGGAAGAAATGAAAGAAAAAAAACATATTTGAGAAAAAGGCCGGCCGCTAGCCATGCCACCCAATGGGGACCGAGATTGACCAGGCGAGAATTCAGCCATGTGCCTGTTGGCACATGACACGGAAGGACACCCTGATCACCAGGTCACTAGCTTCGTCAGCATCCGACTTTAGCCGAGCCTGTTCGCTAGCTTTCCGAATCTACATACTCATTTGCTTCAGAATTGTTTCAAAATGTGCTGAAACTGAAACCCTGAACCTGCACCTAAAATTGTGGAAAACTTTGGGCCAAGCACCTGTACAATCTGATGCTAAGATCAATTATGCGACATGAATGTGTGTGTGTGTGTGGGTGGGTGGGTGGGTGGGTGGGTGGGTGTGGGTTTGTGTATATGTCCGCGCGTGTGTATGAGCCAAGGGGCTTCCAAAAGATTCAGTGAAATCCATATGTCAAAGTAGCTTTAATGGTAAAAGGTGCTCAACCAGCCTCCGTTTTAGGCTGGTCCAATCATTGCAGGAAGGTCCGCATGGCATTGGTTCAAAATATGATAGCCGTAGCCTACAAAACTGCTTCAAGATCTGAGCATCCCATAATATCCGCAACCCTTCCGGAAAATATCCCAAATATGCCCCTGTCATGGTTCCTATTCCTCAGCTTCCTCGCCTCAGAAAAACTGATGTTCCTCTTCTGCAGTGTCTTCACCAAACTATTCCGAACCTGCCAGGCGGAGCTCTGATCAACGCGGTCGGATTTGCACATGCCACGCTTGGCGCCACTGCCAAGCCCCCTGCCAAGCTGGCATTGCAGTCTTCATCTTGCTCATAGCCATGCCGCCTTGCTCCAGTTGATTCCAGTTGGCTACGTGTGAGGTTCTGATTCCATGAGCATGAAGAACATTAAGGAACACATGAAAACACACACTCCGTCTATAGATGCTCCAATTTCAATCCTATGCAGGTTTCACGAGCTTGTTTGCTGGCTGTGCTATATGGCGAAGCTCATTGAAGTCACTGGGTCTTGCGATCGAATTGCTCATCTAGCAAAACGATGACCACTCGGCTCCAATCCTCAGCATGGCAACTTGCCAACCGGCGAAAGGAGAAAGATCAGGAAGTCGGGCGACCACGGGGCCATGCAAACATACATCTGTGGTAGACCTGCTTCAATGCAATGCACCACGATGGACAATGACTCTGATGCTGCTAACGCTTGAGACACACCTGGAGTGCTCGCCAAGGATGTCTAGATTGGTCGCTTGCATTGATGGCTGGGTCACTTCTGGTTCATAATGATCGGTCAACGGCCCATCGTGAACGATATGCGGTAATGATGCTACTGATTACAAATGAGCCAATGAGTATTAATCAATAAAAACTGTATTGGAATGTTGTAGAGGCTAACGCTGAAATACGCTCATGTACCATGAATGCCTGATAGTATCTCAGATTGCTTACGAATGCACTAAAATTAAATAGTGGCTGATGCAGTGGTTGACAGGTGAAGCATCTGGCACGGATATCACAGGCACACCCACTTGGCTCCAAGCGATTTCCTGGTGATTCCAGTCTGCTATGGCAGAGGAGACCTGCCCGAATGACAGGATCAAGTTGAGTTTCCGACAAAAAGGCGATGGTCAACAGTTGAAAGCCGCCTGCCCCGACTGTCAAAACGACGTCAAATGTGATTCTTTCACAACCCCACCTCCTTGGCACGATTTCGTCTTGCTTGGCCATTCCTGATCGTCTTCAATGAAATGTGAGGGTCATTACTCTTGACAGTTTATTCGTGCCATGCTTGATTCTCCTGCATTATTAATTACCACGTGCCGTCGTTGAAAATTGTGTCAGCTGTCCACATCGTTTGGTTTTGCCTTTTACTGAGGCGAGCTCGTGGCTGATAGGCCCAGCAGGAACTTTGATGAGGATGACTTTTGGTGCCTTAGCTGTACACCGTAAAAAATGCATCCTCTACAGTTCTTTGAATTAAACAACTCCTTGCAATTCGCAATGCTGCGCATTCCCAATCAAGGTGCACAAGTCTCGTGTGGGATTCTGTGGGGTCTAATGTTCCTATCTGGTTCCGGTGTGCTAGCAGCAGCTGAAATTGTGGGCAGGACAGGTCCCCCCAGAAAAAGATAGAAAAAGGCCGCCCTGTTGCCTCCCAAAGAGGTACCGGTTCAAAGTTCAACGTCGTGAATCATTGAGCTGGCAGGAAGAGGAAGACTCACTCAAATGTATGACATGCATGCAAACATACTTATGGATCCCGAGTAATTCAATGATTTCGGCAAACCAAAGCAATCCCAGACACAATTAAAAACCTAAGTTCCCGGCTGTCAGCCACCAAGATACATGTTGGCGTGATGTGATGTGGACACAAACCCATCTCCAAATTCAAACCCTTGTCTAAGGCGAAGCACCTGATAATCCGGGCGCAAATGTGCTGAGCTGCCTTCTCTTGAAGGTCCTAGCGGGGGTGAGAACAGCTGCAAGTAACCTTGGTTGCATCTTGATTGGGTGTGCCGTGCCCTGAGGCCATCCTTCTCAGTGTAGGCGATGATGCGCTCTCCGTCCATAGCTTCAGGGCTCTCCTAATCTCTCCTATCCTTTGCTAAGCTCTCGCTGGTGGATCTGGGATTTAACAAATATTAATCTCAGAACATACGCAGAGTTAAACTGTGAATTCCCGGAGTTATTAAGTAGATTGATAACCCCTACCGGCTGAACATGCAGGGAGTCTGGGAACTGAAACGGAAAAGTATCAGTTGTCCATCTACAGACTAGGAATGGCAAGTAGACCAAGTCTATGCACCTAACCTCTGTTTAGAATGTGGAATGCATGCTTCGCATTTTTGCATTTGCTTGATCCTGTAAACAAAATGACAGACAAGCCTGTGGCAGTAGAAATCAGGAGAATCATGGAGAATCTCCTCTCGGCCTATGCGCTTCAGGAGTGTTATGGGGTACCGAATGGAGGAAGACGAGGAAGACACAAAAATCACAGAGCTGATGCAAAGGCACAACGCGATCAACGTTCTGCCGATCTCTTTCCGAGCTCAAGCTATGTCCGCCTCATTCGATCTTCTTTGATTGCATCCTGCACAACGGCTGACGTTGGAAGCGCATGCTTTCGCAACTGGGCACCAGTGGATAAAGCCACACCCATTTGCTCAAAACAATCGGCAACTTCTGGATGTTTGCTTTCATACGTTTACTCCCCATCAATGACCAATAAAAGGGCCTGATGGCTTACTATTGAGTGTGTTTCAAGCGATTCTCTTCCACGGCTGATGTGTATAAAAGCCAAGACTTCTGAAAGCGTCTTCAGCGGCTAGATACTGAGGGAACAGGGTCAGGAGGACCAACAGACTGAGCATCAATAAACAAACGGAGCTGACATTGGCATTGGCATGCAAGCGCATCTGCTCTCGCACTACAACCATCCTCAGACCGGTATCAAAACTTAAGTGACCAATCATCGTTGAAAATTCTTCACTATACAAGTAAGTGACAAACTAACTCACTAATTAATTAACTGACTAACTCGCACCAAAGCACGCACGCACCATGATCAAGCAAACATAGAAACCAGAGTCATTGCACAAAATCTTGCGCTCATGGCCCTTCATAGCTGACTTCAGCCAGGGACTATCCATGGAAAACCAGGGCAGGTGACTCGTGGTGCTTCAATGCACCATGCCAGGAGGCCAAAAAGTGGACGAAACACAGCAATTAGTAGGCTCGTGCACGCTCGCCATGATGCTGCGATTCACGCCGCAAACGGCAAAAGAACGAACCAATCAAAACAAAAATCCGATAACTAGACTTGCACCTTGCACATGGCCATTTTCGGGTAGAGATTTCCCATTACACCAGCCCTCCTCTCTGTTCCTATATGTTTGCCCAGGCAGGACATGTCAGGACACCGTATGCCAAGGGCACGTTGCTCGCCACAAACCCTTTCCTCTCCCGCCCCAGGTCCATGGCGAAGAACAAGTCATCAGTCAAGGTTGTGTCCTACAAAATGCATTTTCTTGCTGGTGATCTACCCCGCATGGCTGCTGAGAGCACAACTCTTCCTTGCGAAAATGAGGAGTGTGGTAAGAATGCAGGATAAATGTAATGTAATGATGAATGCTATAGTGACTATAGTGCTCTTCTCGTTGGACAGCAGTTTCCTCAAATCTGTTTCTCCTTGGCTTGTCACTGCATGTCGCTGCCTATGGACAAACCTCCCAGCCCAAAGCTCAAGCTGCCCAGATCTGCCCAGGCTCCCCAAGATGCCCACGCTGCCCAAGCTCCAGCATGTTGAACGTCTGAACCGAGTTGAGTTCCAAGCAGTAGATCGTCTTGTCATGCTTGCTTCGCCTCAGCTTTGACATCGACAAACTCCTGCAGCTTCAAACGGCTTGATCTTAGGAGTTAGGCCTTGCCGCTCTTTTTGGAAGCTCCACTTGGCAAGCAAAGGATGCGGAAGCAAAGGACTTGGATGCTTGAACGGCGTCTCAGCTTCACAGCCATCACATCTGCCAGCTGGATAACCTTCAATGCCAAGAGGCTCCCTTTGGGCACCAGCTCTTGTCCGACATACATTGCTGACGCTCGGTATCTGCGGGCTCCGCAAATGACGGCACTCAAAGCGCTCAAAGACCAGCCACAGCAGCCACCGCAGGCTTTGAACATCTTGCTTCCTTACCTGCTACCTGCACCATCCTGCACCTGCTTTGAGCGTCAATGCATTTCATGGGTGCTTTCCGATGCTTTCCCATGGTTTCCTGGATAAAATTTGTGGGCAGTTAATGGCAGTGCCATCGTGCATTCCTCTAGCCCAAACTCAGGACGGCCATACACGGTCATACATCATGGCCTTGGTTCTCGAGGCCTCCTTGCTTGACTGTCCGCCTCCTGGCACAGCAGCCACATGGGTCAAAGGATCTGTCACCAACTACTGCTTGTTCTCACAAGCCCAGCCCAACCAAGAGGAAGTGCACTTGCCACATGCTGTGGTAGCAGTGAGCCCCTGTCCTTGTTTCCTCAGCGGCTGAGGGAGGAGAACCTATGCAGCAATGCACATCTAGGCACCGATTTTTTGGTTCAGATCTGTGAGAGCCCCAAAGGGCGCTGTTCTCCCATGGAGCCAATTTGATCTCTTGCACCAGCCTCCGCCTCTTCTTTCAACGCAGCGGTTTCGGCCTCAGAAGTCTCGGCTTCCCTGCAGTGAGGTGTTCACATGTTGTTCCTGTGTGATTTTTACTTGCCCAACTTTGAAGCGCCAAACACCGCGCAGGTGCACTGGCTTTGGGCATCCCACTCTCCAAGCACAATGAAGGTCTTGCTCCTCCGGTGGCTCACAAGTGTGCCGCCATCCCTCACTTGCGAAAGCCAGCTGAATGGTGGTGAACGAATCCATACGAATCCCATTTGCAGAATACATCCCCCAATCAGTGACGAATAAATGCCATCATATATTTGAGAAAGCACCGCTTGATTCCCGGAGGTGTTTATTGTTTCTTGCCTGTTTAACCTGAAGCCTGTTCCTTTAAATTGCTACCTTCCAGCGATGCCTTTCAATTCGCTGGAATTAAGAACAATTTGAGATGAACTGGCTCATACCGGCTCACCTGCTTGGTATTGGCACAATTTTTTCTGCACTCTTTCATACATGAATGGCATTTGCTACATTCATGTGCGTCCAATTTCCTAGCTAGAACTGCCTTTGTTTCTAAAACCAAACCGACGACGTGAGAACCGTCCTACTCTCTCTCTGTCTCTCTCTCCATCGCCATCTTGAGTGAGACTGCCAGAGGCAGAGGCGAGCAACAGTCCTACTCACCTCCATGATATCTAATGAGAACGGTGATTGCAACATCTTGGAACCCCAAACGAGTGGTAACGAGTAACCTGGTGTCTGCTGCATTTTGGAGCGAAATGGTCTCACTTACACGGCTGTCGCCCTCTCTTATTGTCACAGCACCTCCCAGCAATGAAAAGCATTGAAAAGCAACAGCGACACCTCTTTTCGAAGTGGGGGAGTGCCAAAAATCAAAAACGCGCGTTCTGAGTTTGGCCCTTTGTTTGTTGCTCTGTTCTCCGAATGCTCTCATTCGATGTGTCAATTGCGTCAGCACGTTTCCAGCTAAAATTGGCTTGAGCGGTTTTGGAGGACTGACTGCGCACGATTCTTGCAGCAAGAAAAAGCATAAAGAGTTGAATGCACATGGTATTTAAATGTGCGTAATCCGAGCAAAACCTGCCTCATGCCACTAGGAATTGTGGCATTTTTGCAGCGAAATAAGTCTATTCCCTTCCTTTCTCCCTTCTTTCGTCCTCCCTTTCTTTCTCCCCTTCTTTCCTTTTTACCCTGATTTCTTTGTTCTTCGGTGCTTTTTTTCTCCTTTCGTCGTTACATACGACTCCTCTTCTGTGTCCGTTGCCATCCTTCCTCTCTTCCGTCCTCGCCGTTGGTCCTTTGTTCCTTTCCCCTTGAGCATTCCTTCCTTCCCTGAGAGCTTTTTTAAAAATAGTCATCCTCGTAAACGTGGCCATGAAGGCCTTTCTCTACACTGCACTTTAAGATCAAGCTGCCACTGGCAATGAACCACTTTTGCGAAATGACAACCAGTTCTGCACAGTTTGCTGCAAAAAGCATGCAGCACGCCGAATCCCAATCCTTCACCTGCTCACAGCAAGACCTTGGCATCTTTGGTGATTGAGTGCATGTGGGGGGTTCCGATGTTTCCAACCACGGAGGCAAAAGACGACCTCTGTGGTCTTTGTGTTTAGTGTTACTTACATTTGTTGCATGTCACTATTACTTACTCTCTCCCTATTGCGGTAGATATTGAATGTTGGACATTCTGGAATCCACCTGGAGTCCACGACCACGGTTCTCACAAGGCTTCGATTCTCAAAAATCTAAGTTTCCCACATGGCCCGTGCAGGGTCCATCGAAAAATCATGACGATCAGCTCGCAGGAAACAACCTGTAGCTGCAGTGGTTGATGGCTGCAGTGCGGGCGCTCATCCACCTCTACTGCTTCAGGTAGCTTCATCTTCACCCTTGGGACAATATGACCTGCATTGAATAGAGACATTGAAGAAGCCTGGTGCAAAGGTCCAAAGATTTTCAAAGTACAGTAGATAGAAAAAAATGAATAAACAAATACATATATGTATATATACCGAAATAAATACATAATATATATATATACAAATAAAAATTAAATAGATAAATGAATAAAATTTAAAAATATATATGTGTGTGTGAACATGAATCATATAATTACACGCGTGCAGCCGTCCCACATCCAACGCCTTGAAGATTTTGCAGGGCTAGGACCACTACACGCGTTTACATACACGCGAATGCCAAACTATGCGCGCGCACGTGATTGCAGACATGTAAGCACCTGCATGCAACACCAAGACTTCATGCCGTCAAACCCTGCACTGCTTACTTAAATTCACAGAGCCCATAAACAAATAAATATACAGTCATGAAACCATCCATAAAATGCAATCAGTCACATTCTCTGATGATTCTGGAAGTTCCAACTGCCTGGCCCACAATGCTTTTGAAATAGCAAGTTGGGGAAGGTGCCAAAGCCAAGCACCCATAATTAGCCAACAGCCATCAAAAGTCGTCATGACTGGGAACATTTTGAGAGGTGCTAAGGATCTGCGTGCAGTGGTGCAGAACTGCAGGGTTGTTGCCGTGAAAGCAGTGAGACTGAGACTTCGGCGCGCCAACTTCAGTAGCAAAGCGCATCTGGAGCAGATCAAAATAGAGTCGCTGAGGCCAAATTAGAAATGTATACTGTAATGCTGGAGTAGGGAGCATGGCCCCCCACATATCCCGGTACTCCTCCATACTATGACGCCCGCAAGGAATGACATCAGAGCACTGGCCTGCTGGGTCCAGCATGTTCTACTGGCACAGGCCGCAGGAGATCCAGCCTTACATCGCAACAATCTATTGACATGGCAAGGCTAGGGCCATTACGAACTGTTCTACTGCAAGTCATCATTGGCCATCGAAAATCTTTCTTATCCGCAATCAACAAAAAAGGACCTGGCAATTTGAGATTCATAGAGATGCCTTTTGGTGGTTGAGAACACTGGAAATTGCCCAGCTCCAATGCCCAAATGACACCCGTGGAAAAAGTAGCAACTGTCAGTTATCACTTTCATTCTTTGCGTTTGCCCTAGAGCCCGAAGTGACTTGATGTTACAGGACCGGTAGCTGCTCAAACTGCATACATACTGTACACCGATCAGAAAATACCCTCAATCAGACTGCTGAATAATATGAATAATTGCTTTGGAACTCCACTTGCCTCTACTGAAGCTCCTTCCTGGTTGCTGTGTTAGCGCAGATTCTTGGTTCAGAAAAAAAATCTTGCGGCAGCGAGTGTGTACTAGACAAGGGCTTGCCCCAAATGATCGCAAACCATCACACACGGTCAATCACAGAACCGGTGTTGGTGACCATCACGATTCATATCATTCACAAATAATTGCAAATAATTGTAAAAAAAAGGATTGATTGGCAAATAGAACCATGGAAATTGATGCCATGGAGATACAACGGAGACATCATGGAGACCAAACCTTTGTCGCAGCACCCTGCCATGGTGTGACTTTTGAAGCACATGAAAGCAAGGGCCGGGTCTCAATGGCGGTGAGATTGCCCAAGTGCAGCATAGTAACATAGTAATGGCCCAGGTTCAAGTAAGTGACTGGTTACTTAGATTTACTTGGAAACACAGTAACGATCAGATCAATCAGATCAATCAGTAACATAGTAGTGCAAAAGAAGTGGGCTTTGACTGGTTTGATTGAAGTATGGATACGTTTGGGTGTGTTTGGATCTGAGCGCCTTCCCTAGATGTATGACAGTTTACTGGGTTAATCTGGGTTACCTTATACATCCTTGTACGTTGTCATCCAACGTAAAGATTGACGTCTGCATCAACTTTTCCAAAGCAGCTAGCTATGGAAAGTCTGAAGAATGTGGGAAGCTAGTTGCTGGTTTGCAACCGCCTCGGCTATACAATTCGCATATTGGAAAATTCATGACAATTCATAGATAAATGCAAAATGATACTAGTCAGCACCCGAAGCAAAACTGACTCTCGTCTTAGTAGACCTCCACATGGTAGCGGTCGGCCTTCTTCATGGCTTTGGCAAACTCGGCCCAGACCAGGCCGTTCTTCTCGGCGATGGGGCCAAAGCACTCGGCCATGCCGCTCTCCATACCCTTCAAGCCGCACATGTAGACATGGGTCTTCTTATCTTGCATCAACTCCCACATCTCTTCAGCATACTCTGCCATCTTGGTCTGGATGTACATCTTCTGTCCGGCCGCGTTCTTCTCCTCACGGCTCACTGCGTAGTCGTAGCGGAACTGATCTGGGAACTCTTTCTTGTAGGTCTGATGCTCATCATCATACAACAGGGACTTGGAGTACGGCACGCCTTGGTTAAGTGCACCTACACCGCCCACACCAGGCAAAAAAATGCAAAAACTAGACGACGGTTGGCCCGAGAGCGAGAAAGGCAATGTTATACAAGCCTCCGATATACTAATTCAATCAGACTAAACATCATGATCTTTGAAATGGATGATGATGATGATGATGATGATGATGATGATGACGATGATAATGATGATGATGATGATGGTGGTGATGTTGATGATGATGGTGGCGCTGATGAAGATGATGACCATCTCAATTTGCTTTAGAAATTTCCACATATTTCACCCAAAAAAACTTGTACCAAGATGCTTCGTTTTTTGAATACCACATCAATTTGGATTCCATCATCAAAATTCATCATTCTTTCTGTGCAGGTCTACAAGTTTTCTCAAAACAAAAATACTTGCACCAAATCAATCTCATTTTTTTACACCATCTCAATTTTCTTTGGGAATTTCCATATTTTCCATCGAAAAAACTTGTACCAAGATGCTGTTTCTTTGAATATCACAACGATTTTGATTTCATCATCAAAACTTCATCATTCTATCTGTGCAGGTCTACAAGTTTTCTAAAAACAAAAATATTTGTACCAAATCAATCTCATTTTTTGCACCATCTTAATTTTCTTTGGAAATTACCAAATATTTCATCGAAAAAGACAACGCTGCAAAACCTACCAAAACAGATGGCTGACCTGTAACCGAAAGGCTGTGTACAGAAGCAGCGATAAATGCGAAACCTGAATTTTGGGATGTTCCGTACATTGCGCCTGAAAGAAAGGGTCGAACGTGGAGACCCAAAGGTGAGCAAGCCTCCCAACGTGGTGACACTGCTGGAGGGAGAGGCACTGAGTCTGGGTCGCGCCAGGATGGTGAAGCTGCTGGCCAAGGTGCTTCGTCGAGCAATGCCGCACCAAGAGACACCGCGCAAACTGAATTTGGATCTGGTTCCGCAGCGGGCAATGATTCAGAGGCCGATGCGGCAGGGGAGGGCCCTTGTCCAGACAGTCCCCATTGCATCGACTTTGCAAAACGGCAAAGGAAGGTTGATGCATACCACAGCAAAACGTACCAAAGCAAAACGTACCACCGCAAAACGTACCAAGATCAAACGTACCAAGGCCCAACGTATATAACGTACCACAGCAAAACCTACCAAGACACAACGTACCAAAACAAAATTGACAGCGTACCACAGAGCAAAACGTACCAGGCCTAGACGTACCACAGCAAAACGCACCAGAGCAATAATACACCCAAGACACAACGTACCACAGCAAAACGTACCCAGACACAACGTACCACAGCAAAACGTACCAAAGCAAAACGTACCACGCAAAACGTACAAAGCAAAACGTACCAAGGCAAAACTTACAGCCCACCACAGAGCAAAACGTACCACAGTAAAACGTACCGAGGCAAAACGTACCAAGGCAAAACGTACCAAGAGCAAAACGTACCAAGAGGAAATACGTACCACAGCGAAACGTACCAAAGCAAAACGTACCGCAGCAAAACGTACCAGAGCAAAACGTACCAAGGCAAAACGCACCAAGACAAAACGTACCAAGACAAAACGTATAGCACAGCACAACGTACCAAGATCAAACGTACCATGGCAAAACGTACCAAGATCAAACCTACCAAAGCAAAATGCACACTGTACCGCAGCAAAACGTACCAAGAGCAAAACGTACCGCAGCAAAACGTACCGCAGCAAAACGTACCAGAGCAAAACGTACCAAAGTAAAACGTACCGAGGCAAAACGCACCATGACAACACGTACCAAGACACAAGGCAAAACGCACCAAGACAAAACGTATAGCACAGCACAACGTACCAAGAACCAAGACACAACGTACCAGAGCAAAACGTACCACAGCAAAACGTACCAAAGCAAAACGTACCTCCGCAAAACGTACCAAGATCAAACCTACCACGGCAAAACGTGCCAAAATCAAACCTACCAAGGCAAAATGTACGATGTACCACAGCAAAACGTACCCCAGCAAAACGTACCAAGGCAAAACGTACCAGAGCAAAACGCACCAAAAGAAAAACGTACCAAGAGCAAAACGTACCAAGAGCAAAACGTACCAAGACAAAACGTATAGCACAGCAAAACGTACCAGAGCAAAACGTACCAAAGTAAAACGTACCGCGGCAAAACGCACCATGACAACACGTACCAAGACACAAGGCAAAACGCACCAAGACAAAACGTACCAAGACAAAACGTATAGCGCAGCAAAACGTACCAAGAGCAAACGTACCTCCGCAAAACGTACCAAGATCAAACGTACCACGGCAAAACGTACCAAGATCAAACGTACCAAGAGCAAAACGCACCAGAACAAAACGTACCAAGATCAAACGTACCAAGAGCAAAACGTACCAAGAGCAAAACGTACCAAAGCAAAACGCACCAGAGCAAAACGTACCAGAGTAAAACGTACCAAGGCAAAACGCACCAAGACAAAACGTACCAAGACACAAAGCAAAACGCACCAAGACAAAACGTACCAAGACAAAACGTATAGC
>VSDK01025142.1:112465-123121 GCA_009767595.1 Symbiodinium kawagutii
TCCTGCTGACATGTTGTTGGTTTTTCTGTGCTTGTGTTTCTGTGTTTATAGTTTTTGTCTCTTTTTGGGGTTCTGTTTGTTATGCCTCTTGTTGGGTTCGTTCCTTTTGTTTCTTGCATGCTGGTTCCTCGCGTTTTGCGTTGTTTTGTATGTGTTGTCATGGTCCTGGTGTCACACATAGGGTCAAACAAGTACCACCAGAAAAGAAGTTCGAAAGTTCTGTCTTGGCCGGATAAGGAACACACCAGTGACCACGTTCAAAATTGCGAACACTGCCAGCGTTATGTACATCACCACCAACCCCACTGCCACGTAGGAGACATCCCGCAGTGGTCGGAGAGCATCATCCCAACTCAGACCATTGGTAATGGCCATGAATAACGTAAGCATACTCTCTGGAACCGAGCCCCAGAACTTCCATAGCAACTCTGGGCAAGTGCTTGCTCCACTAAAAAGTCGGCAGTGGTCCAAGACCAGTTGTGTGATCACTACCGCAAACAAGTAGAACACAAGAATCAACAAAGCCAAAGTCCAGAATAAGGAGCTCATCGTGCTGATAATCGATAAGGCCAGTGTTCTGAGGGCTGTGATGTACCGGAAGATGCGTACAACTCGAATACCGCGAATAGCTCTGGCCACGCGGATTGATCTCATAAACCGCAAATTGCCAGTATCCAACGAGGATGACAAGAAAGATGCGAGCATGTCCACGGCCAAGTCAAGGACCGAGGCAGAAACGATGAGAAAGTCAAAGCAGTTCCAACCAGCTTCCGCTCCGCACCAAAACTCGCGACAGCCAAGAACTGAGAGTTTCAGGATCATCTCCATCACGAAGACGAACACAATCAGTGCATTGACGATGCCGAACCAACTTGGAACTTCATCAGGGTCCAAATGTGCGGAAACATCAACTTCAACTCCAAGCAGGATCACGTTGGCGAGAATCAAAAGAGTGATGGCAAGAGAAAACAATGGTGAGAACACGATCTCTTTGATACACGAGCGCCAGTTCCTTTTCTGAAACTCAGCATGGGCTGCTCGTGTGGTGGCTCGCAACTGCTTGGTTTGGAGATTCTCGACCTGAAGCTGTGCCTGTAGAGTGTAGGCAATTTTGGATTGACTAATCTTACCAGGAAAGTCCCAGTGGTTCCATCCTTTGGCTGCCTCAGTCTCGGTCAGGGTTGGCTCCGAGTCAGTCTCGTGGATGGTCTCAAGGCCCGAGCTAATGGAACTCATCTCACGACTCTTGGCTTTGCGGAAGGTTGGGGACACCGGGGTGGAAAGTTCCGTGACACCTGACAAGCGGTCAAGGATGTCTCGATGAGCTGAAAGTTCAGTCTCCAAGAAGTCTCGCATCTCCCCAATTTGTTGCTGGAGCCCCCGAAGCACTGTCTTCATGTCCCCGGAGTCCGACTCCATGGTAGGCTGTATGATTTCCTTAAGCCACTACGCTTTGATTTCCTTGAGCCACTGCAGAGAATTCGAGATATTCGAGTAGGGACGGATCGTCATGTCTTCAGGCCATGAAAAATATGCTAAAGAAATGAAAGTAAAGGCAAGTTGGTCAAATAAGCGAGCTTTCATGCCTGACCTTTCAATAAGTAAAAGAATGGCAAGGGATGACATCACGTTTCCCGAACTCCTTTGCCAACCCAAGTAATGAAGTCACTACAATCAATACGTGACAATGTCTTGCAAATTTTGACAAGCAGTGGAGAATACTGGAAATGCTTCCCTGCTTGCTGCTGCGTGTCAGGGCCAGGTGCAATCACTCCAATGGACTGCCCCTCAATGTAAGGGACCTGCTACCGAAAAGAAATGAGCATGCGAAATGCAAGATAGTCCAGCTGTCGCATCTGCAAGCGTACAATACCGTATGATAATTGTGTGATATTGTGTGTGTGTGTATGGGCTTTAGCCAGTTTCAGGAAGGATGTGCCATATGATTGCTGCAATGCTGCAATGCCACACTGAGTATGGAAATGTAAGTTCTTACATGTTCTTACCGTAGATATGCAAGATGTCTGTAAATGTTTTTTGACATCATCTGCATGCCTTGCCGCCATGGTCGAAGGTCACGTGGGTGGTCTCCCAGTTGGCATCACCAGTCTGCTCAGTCAGGGTCTGTGGGTGGAAGTCGTTCTCAACGACCTTGCCCTGGTAGGGTGCCTTCGGGGAAAACAGGTTCCATGGAATCTCCTTGCCATGGACCACCTTGACGCCCTTCTTCTTCACAGCCGCCGCATTGCAGCTGGTGGCTCCCACTCTTCGGCCAGCAGCAGCTGCCATGGCAACGCCTGTGATGGTGCAAAAGGCTTCAAGAATTCAAGATATGCCTTTTTTTTCCATGCCATCATTGTCACGAATAATTTGAAAAACTTTCGATGGAGCAGGGATGACTAGGGTAGGTATCACACCACGCCGACTTTTCCGTACATGTTTGACATCTTCGATCATTGCGATGTGTCTTGCAGCACTCCAACCTGCCAAGCTTGCCAGAGCCGCGGTACCGACCACGCCGCTGCTGGAGCTGCTGGGAATTGCGGTGCCGCCACGCAGGCTGGGAGCCGTTTGGCTCACAGGCCCAGGTGAAGCGAGGAAAGCGGTGCCGGCAGCACCCAACAAGGCAGCACCCACAGCAGTCTGCGCCATGTCAGGACTTCGGAGAAGCAAGCGAGGTATGCGGCGAGGTATGCGAGGTTGAGCAACGTCTCAATGGCATGAGTCTAAATACAGTCCAGCTCAAATGCAACACAGTACAACTTAGTACAACTTAGTACGGCAATTATCGGCAATTGGTGGTTGGTGAGTCACCGATCTTCGATCAAATGTAGTGGAAACATGTGGAAACTCTCCTCGTGCTGCATTCTTCTGAAACTTTGGCTGCTTCCAATGCTATACGGAAAAAAACAAACCATCTCAGTGGCACACGCCCACTCGTAGTAGCGCACTGCCTTTCGAATTGCGGACTCAATAAGCACGTCAGAATGAAAAAAATGGATTACGTATGAACATGTATGAACTGCATCATTCGCAGATCTGCCGAAGCTGACTATCCAACAGCGCCTCCCAGGGCCCAACAACAGCAACAGCCTGAGCCACATCGTTGGCGGCGCAGGCATCTCCTGATTGTCGCAGCTTCCATGCCTGGTGTCGTCTTGCAGGATGTGACGCTTAGTGCTGTACACTTGAGCTTGACCCCTAAAGGCAAAGAAGATCTCAGAAACTCAAAGAAAAATATTACAAGACATCTTAAACCTTTTACGAGCCGTGTGAAACATATCGAAATTCTTGGAGGCTACAAAACTAGACTGATAGAAACTAGTTCCCTGACAAGATTGGGATTTTGCGGTAGACAGCATACAAAAAAAGGTTCGACAGAGACAGTGGATCCAATGCCAAGGAAATGCAGGGACTTCAAGGTCGCATGCCTGAGCATTAACGAACGTGCAATAACATGCAACAACTCATGTATTCATCGATGGAGAAGGCCAAAAGCCAATGCTAGTGCCCGAAGATGCCCGAAGATTCTGAAGAGATTGCCTTCTCTGTGAGTCGGAGGAAGTCTGGATCTATTGGAGCCTCAAAGTCGCTGGAAAACAAAAAGAAAGATTTCTCAATGCATTTGCCAACTTTCTCGCTGAAGGATTGTCAACGCCTTTAAGTTCTACAGCTCTGAGAAAAGAGTGACGTCACCAGAAATCATCATTCCAGTCCGAAGCATGCACCAAGCAATTGCCTAAAAGCGGGAATGGATCCATGGATATCCATGGGGCCGTTGATCAATGCATGGCCAAGCTCAGCGGAGAGCCAAAGGTAGCTTGGCCCAGCTGGAACGCTTGGACACAGATGTCAATGGTGGCACCTGTAAGGCACCTGTAGGACTATCCAGTCCTTGCCATCCTTTTCTTCATGGTGATAAGACATGAGAAGAACGCCTACAAACATGTCTGATGTCTGAATAATATAAAATGAGAACTGCAACATGGAAGACCCGAAAAATGGCAAGTGGCCTACTCTTCTGTTCAAAAGTAGTGAAGCATGATGAAGCATAGCGAAACTTCACCAATTGGATGGACTTGGACAGCAGCGCTCCCCATGCCAATCTATGAGCTCCCCAAACCTGCCAGAAGCCCAGCCAGGACCCTGGCCTCTTTGGGAACTCCGATGGCCTGATAAACACGAGATCAACGTGTCACTGAGATCAGGCCACCCATGGCCATCCATGGCCATCCATGGCCATCCCACATTCAAACGTGGAATCATTCTTGGATCCACTTGGAATGACTTCGACATCTTATGACGTCTTGTTCTGGAGCACTGCGATGCTGGCACCTGGTGTCTGTGACGTGCATCAACCCGAGCAGACCAGTCCTGAAAGCTGGAATAGCGACAGTCTGTTTCTTCCTAGAAATCCCTGACGCTGACATAGCCCTGAATCGGAATAGTTCTCACAGCTCTGAAAGAATCATTGAGGAATCATTGCTCTTGAATCCTAGCTTTCCTAGCAGTCTTTAGAGAAAAGCTGCTGCAATCTTCCGTGAAAACTAGCACGGGGCCTTAGTACCCACTTAGAACGAAAGCATCTTTTGCACCTGTTTCAACCGACTCCTTTCGCAGGTTCTGATCCAGTCTTCCAACGGAAGTTCAAACAAAATGTTGTTGCTTTAAAGATTTGAAATGATCAATGATAGAATCGATCACCACTGTCGACTGGATCGATGCAAACATTTACTTCTTGAAACGTTAGATATCTACAATGACCGCTGGGAGCGGAAACATGCGGAAATGCACTGATCACACTGTATCTGAACCAATCTGAACTTCAAAGGCAGGAGATGCTACCGGAAGAGCTGCACTTGGAACTTTGGCTTAGCATTGGGCTGAGCAAAGCAAGCGGAGCGCTTTGTATCTGGCGACTCCGTGCTTCTCAAAGTTCGAATCGGTTATTCTTCCAAAGCAACTTCAGAGCTTCTTCACCTTTATCCTCGCCCAACCTCAGCTCTCACATCCGTGAATGGACATGGGGGGCGTCCGCAAGAACATCTTGGCCATGATTGGGCTCATGGCGAACAAGGCATTGTCCCCCGTCATCCAATTCCAACACTAGATCACATGGCAACCACTGCAACCACTGCAGCCACTTGCTAACTACTAAATCAAACAGTTTCAAGTCGACGGCTTCCTCTTCAGCTGTCTTGCGTGCAGTGCTGGCCCCAACTGTTGCTTCCCCCATCTTCCCCCTCATCTGAGGCGTCATAGGACAACTACATACATGCAAAGTTATCGGCAAGAAGGATGTGGTGGGTGAAACTTCTCTGAAAAGATGTTCGGTTGTTGCATGCAAGGAGGCTGTCCAGGGACTCTCACGCGGACCTTGATGGAAAGATTACGATATCCCTTGGAGTGGTTGCAAACAATTGCAAAATTGTGCCAACGTTGCCCTTGAGTTCAATTCAACTTCCTGGCTTCCTTCCTACTTCCTACTTGGTTCCTACTAGTCACATTCTATACGGAATGCTGCTAGTGCCTTTTACTTTGTGCTCACCTGACTGTTACTGCTGCTAGCTACTTAGGGCATTGCTGCTGCTGCCTCTGCTACTACTACTACTACTACTACTACTCCTCCTCCTCCTCCTCCTCCTCCTCCTGCTGCTGCTGCTGCTATTACTACTACTGCCGCTACTTACCCTACCTACTATCTACAACCTACTCTACACCACCCACTACCTACTGCCTATGACCTGCTACCTTACCAGCTCTCCTACCCAGTACCCACTACCCAGTACCTACTACTGACATCTTCGGACCATCCACTGCTTTCTTATAATTGGTCGTTTAGTTTCGCGGCTTACTACTCCCTGCTGCCTCTTCCTTAACATATCGAATGAAACAACACTTACCACGCTACCACTTGCTACTTCCTACTATCCACATCTATCCACTTTGGGGAACCCTTTGGTTCAAACAAGCATTTAAAGAAGGATCCGCAGGATCGGAGGTCATTGGACCATCTGGGGGCGTCGCTGTTTCAGCTCTTTGAGGAGGCTCACCATGGTGGAGTATCTGTGGCCGGGTCAAGCCCACACTACCCAAGCTCCAACAAATGCAAGCTTCACAGCGTGGAAGCACATCCTGCAAAAAGCTTAAGGGCTGCGAATGTGTGAAGGCAAGCTAGGCGGTTTCAGCAGGTAGCACGAGAAACTTCAAGTGTATGCGGAAAAGCGATGAAACACGCCTCATCTGCCCTTGCGGCGTTGATGTGATACCTTGCAACAGCGCACAGTACCGTCCAACTTCAAATGCTGAGCGGTGAGGCCAAGAAATTCTTGCGAAACTCAAGGTCGGGAGAGAACTGGCTGAACGGCGGGGAAACTATCAGCAGTCGCAAGAAGTAGTGGCATTACACACAATCGCTGATATCAAACTGTACACACAATAGTACACAACAGTAGCTGTAACAAACCGTCCTTCCTGGTGCTCCCAAGGTCATCGCCATTCTCTATCATCGGCTTCTGGTTCACCCTTCGCACCTCTGGCAATCTCGGACTCCCAGTGAGCGATGTCTTCGGTGATCTGCGCAGCTGTGGGTCTGTGCTTCTTGGTCTCAACATTGTCATGGTTCTTCTCTGATTTTTGGCCCGCAACTGCAGGGCCGTGGGTGCAGAAAGAACATAAACAATGCAAGGGGATGATAACAATGAAATTTGCGGTTAAGCTTGCGCGTGCTTAAACTGCAACTAATCTATACAATTTGACCCTGCAGCCCAAGACTGGACGCCTTCTTCACGCTCTTGTGTGCTGAGTTAATGAACCTTGCCACCAACAGGTCCCACAAAAAACATGGCCATTCACAAGTGCAAAATGACACAACACACAGGCAAAGCTTCCAAATGGAGACATGACATAATAGAGAGACCTTGAGGGCAGTAGCTTCCGGAGGGCTATATAAAATGTTGAATAGTTTGCAAGTCAGCCACGGTCCGAAACACACACACACACACATGGAAGGTTGCTCGGTCACAAATTTCCCTAGTGAAATTCCACACCCGTGGGCTGCGGATGGTCTATGTATGTCTACGTCTGTTTGTGGTGCTCTGTGGCTCTGACCCTCGCTCAAAGCCGTTGCACTTGTTGAAGCCATAGATGGAGCACTCGGACTCAGGTGCTTCAACCTCCTGGGCCCCACGGCTTTCCCAAAGGCTCTCCCAGCAATGGCATCTGACAGCTTCACCCTTTGAGGGCAACCTATGGCCATCACCCCCCATCAACATACCCTTCTTGGCTTTGAAGGCTATCTGAAGCCCAAAGCAAACGGCAAGTATCTCCAAAGAGATCCCGAGAGTAGTCAATAATTTCCGGTTTCTTCAGAGTACATTTCAAGCTGATGGCCTCCCCTTTGCCCACGCCGTACGCTGAGTGCGTTTTAGGCTCCACTCGATATTCCTGTCTGGAACCTCGACTTCCCTGAACGCGAAGAGCGCGGCGTGGCTGGTGTTCTCAGATCCCTCAAACCTCCAACCCTAAAGGCCCTGAGTTGGATGAGTTCGTGGACCACAGCAAGGCTTCATCAACAAACCTTCAAGTTTAAGGACACACGGCTATTTTAGATATGTTCAGTCTTGTTCCGCAGGCCTTCCTCTCGAAATGAACTCTATCGACTAAAGAAACTACTTTCGCGATTCTTTCGGGAAAGAAATTCAAAACTTCCGCGGGCCACAGCAGATGCAACTCTTGGGGTATGTTCAAAGACAAAAGTTATGTCATGTCATGTCATGTTCAAACAAGGGGCATCTAACGACCGTGGCTTGGTGTGGGCCAGCTGGTCTCAAGAGGTTCTTTGTTTGGGTGGTTTCGGAATCCAACCAAACTTTCTTTCTACAACCCAATCAGCACACTAGCAACGTCAACCCTGTCCAGCTCAGCTTGAGCTGCACAAGCTGCCGTTGCCATGCCTTCTTCAAAGCTGATGCGCGGCGCTGTGCTGCGACTTCATCAGCCCATCGCCTGGGGCGGAACGCCGCGCCATAGCAGAACTCTTCTGCACCGGCAGTGATGGCTGATGGTTAGAAACGATCCAAATAAAATGTCTCACAATAAAAAGACAATAAAAGGGGCTCATCTTGTAGCCAACCATGACCAATATGTGTGATACAAATGTTTGAGTGTACATGCTTCAGTTCAATTTGTTCAATCGGCCAACCTACCAATCAAAAAAGCAAGCAGGCAACCGATTAAGCGGTCAGCCAGCAATGCAAACCGGTCAATCAATTTGTTTGAATTTCTTTGCATTTGACATTGTTTGTCCCTGACTGGATACAGGGCATTCCAACATGGATTGTGCATGGTGCGAAGCAGCCTGGCCTCTCTTCCTGCTTTGCCGCAGCAGCAACCTCTGAGAAAGAAAATGAAAGAAATAGGTACCCAGGTGCAAGGTGATTCTAGAATTCCAAGGCGGGGAGCTCTGGTCCATCGCAAAATGTCAGCAACCATATACGTGCAATGCATCCGACGTCCATGGCCTCAAAACTAATGATCACACCGATCGTTGAAATCATTGAGGGATCCATCTCTGAGTACACCACCCATATGTCATAGCCCATCACCAAATATTTATGGTAAAGCTCGGGGGTCGCCAGATGTTCATGGGAAAACTGGGGGAAGCTTTTTATATAGACCCCATGCCCATGGCCAACGGAGCCAGCCTGCCTGCGATGCAGATCGGACAGCCTGAAGCCAGCTGAGGGCCAACAAAGGGATGTAGGCAACAGCAAGGCAGCTGCAGGGTGATAGGCTGATAATGGGGATATGTGATGGTAAAAGTCAGCTGTTGGCAACGATTGTTGGATCTAAACAGCAATAGACAATCATAGAAACGATTGATAGCGTTTCATGCTTGATTAATGTTGGTGAACAATAGCCAGGAACAATATCAACTTAGCAGTTTGACGACATAACTATATAAAGTGCAGAATTGCCGCAACAAAATACTCCACAAAGCTTTAGGGGGCTTGCGCTTGCAGAACTTGTGCTTACACGATATAGAATATAGCCATTATTTAGAGTCAAGATAGCCTTAGCACAGAGCCTTCATACCACAAAATTTTTGAAGCACACTGATCTTTCCTGCTACCCCGCTGTACTGTGATGGTTGTAGGTAGTTGCCTTCATGATGGCATGCCATCCGCAAGCCTAAAGTGACTTGCAGAAAGGTAACTTTTGGCCTTTTGGCTCTCCATTCATATCAGCATTTTTCCCGCCCCCAGTATGTGGAGACTGGCCGAATGGCCGGATAGTCGTAAGAAGAACAGCCACCATTAAAGTGTACTGAAGTAACGACACGGATCCATTCGCACTCTTCACTCTCTGCCTCCTGTCCATAATGTACAGCTTCATGGGCCAAATGCGCTGCCTCCCCAGCAGCCGCAGAGGCCAGCCTTCGAAACAGTTCCAGCCAACTCATGGCTGAAAAAGTGCTTGTGACCATCGCAACGCGCACTCGTGAGCAACATCTGATGCATATGATGTAACTAACAAATCAACCGACCAACCAAGGAACCAGGAAACCAACATAAACCAGCCATTCCAATCAAGGGCATCACCTGAGAAGATTATTTTATGTCATCTCCCAATCTACTTAATAGCTACTCTCTACTTCTTCGCCCTTTCTTTTTCTTCCCAGGTGCTCAACATCTTCGCCACGGCACCTACAGTTCCTCTGTAGGTTAAATGCTTTGGGAAGCTGTACCACAGCATGGTTAGACCTGTGGTATCCACCACGTACTCTGGTAATTCAAATCTGGTCACACCAGATTCATACCCGGCTGGAACCTCCAGCTCTATCTTACTCAACCTGGCCTCAGGTAAAAGAGAAAGATAGCACCCTGAGTAAGTCTAACCACAGCGCACTGCGCGAACCCCAAGTCCTACGGACTCTTCAAAGGATGGGGGTCAAGCAACGAGGCTTGCCGTCATCCTAGGGTGGGTTATGGGTGGGTAAAATTTCAAGGCTATTTTGGATCAAGACCTTGAGCCAAAATAACCAGTAGATATGGAGATGATTATGTGCTAACCCAAGCCTTCCAACCTGAAGCACATGATACATCTCCCAATCTACTTAATAGCTACTCTCTACTTCTTCGCCCTTTCTTTTTCTTCCCAGGTGCTCAACATCTTCGCCACGGCACCTACAGTTCCTCTGTAGGTTAAATGCTTTGGGAAGCTGTACCACAGCATGGTTAGACCTGTGGTATCCACCACGTACTCTGGTAATTCAAATCTGGTCACACCAGATTCATACCCAACGCACTAATTCCCAAAGCACTTAGAGAAACTGAAAAACCCTGACCGTGGCAGCGAAAGGCATGGAGAGCAGGCGAACAGGGAAAAAGGCTTGAAAGGCTCGGAAACGGTTCTGCTTGAACCAACTATCCTTCAGCCCATGTCGTGAAATGGGATCTGCCCAATTCGACTTTGAGGGGATGTATTCCCAGTAGAGAGCAGTGTCTAAAGCAAAAAGTCCTACATGAATGAAATGGCTGATGCTGGAAAGATCCTCAGAATCCGAACGCCCTCGCAGCAGGCACATCAAACTGGCCACGTTGTCGATGAACCAGTAGCCGCGACGGCCACGACACGTAGATGCTCTGGTGATCA
>VSDK01025142.1:132974-142993 GCA_009767595.1 Symbiodinium kawagutii
TGAGCAATAACTGAGTGGCGACTCCACACTCCCAACCATGGAAACTTGAACCCCCCCCGCCGTGAGTCACATCGCTGGCAACCGTTGACGTGGCATGGAACCTTGGTAATCTGCGGTAACTCCGCAAGACTTTGAACCTCATCCATGGGGTCACTCCCCAAATGGATGACCTGGCAAACGGAAGCCCACAAGACGCCGGCCTCAGCAAGTCGCTCTTGCTTGAGTAGGCTTTGGACGTAGGCCTCAAAGTCTGCCCAATTGGCCGGATGCAGTAACTCTGCCTCCGTATATACGCCAACATGAACCCCGGGGATAGAGGACATGAATCCCGTTCAGGTAAATTTCAAGGCTATTTTGGATCAAGACCTTGAGCCAAAATAACCAGTAGATATGGAGATGATTATGTGCTAACCCAAGCCTTCCAACCTGAAGCACATGATAAATTTTTGGCGCTCAAAGATGACCCTGCTACATCAGGGCCGCTCCCAAAACCCAAGCGCTGCCAAGCAGCTGCTTGACAGCCGACCAGGCGCCCCCAGGAGCCCTCAGCTGTGGCGCCGTCCAACGAGGGCGTGGGAACATGAATCAATACCTGGGAAAGGATAGCAACGATCAAACATTTACCCTGGCACGAAGCAAATGTCTAGGACTCTAGGATGGCCAAGCGATCATGGTCTAGCATCATGGTATACCATGGTAATGATCAGCAATGAAATCACTTCGTGGTTGTTAACCGTTAACCACCACGGTTGGTCCATCAGACTGGTAAGTTACTATAGTCCCTCAATGTCTGGTACGAGCTGGCTTGTATCAATGTATGCTCCCAGTGCTGATTGAGGAACGCAAACATCACCGGAGCCAGCAAGACTCTGTAACTTCCGCAACTGCAGATGGTGAGATGCTCGCATCCAACAGCCTCTCCCCCACATCCTGTACAAGCCAAAGATCGGAGGCGCTGCTGGTGTGGTTGGTGGGGGGGGGGCGGGTGGAGCAGGTGGAACAGCAGGAGCCTCAGAAGCACATTCCAACAAATTTCACACGGCCAACGACTTTCCAGTGCATATCCTGACAACTTTCATTGAATCTCAGAAGACCATTCTGCCATATTCTGCCATCTCTGCGCTTTGTCAAGTGCGTGAGACCATGCGTTAACGAAGACCCTGCGGCTAGAGCAAACAGCAGGGCTATCTGTCATGAACAGTGAGACACCCTAAACATCCTAAAAATTGGAAAAAAACAAATCAGGATGAAAAGAAATGAAAAGAACATGTTTTGCATCGAGGAATTCAAAAGGCTTAAAAAACCTTGGTGCTTTTGATTCAAACCGGACCTGCGCATTAACAAAGTGAGTTCCCCGATGGAACAAACCACGTTTTTGTTGGGGTAGCCATCAGTTGGAAAAACGCTCTCGCCTGTGCTCCAGAGACATCGCCCAGGAGGTCCTGATAGGTGGAAACATGGAAAAACAGGAGGAATCCCAGTGGAAACCCACGGAAACCCATGCTATAATCGTTTCATTGGCGAAATCCATGCGCAACGATCTCACCCAAATGTCATGATCATCACTTAATCATCATTGCCCCTCTCTCCACCGCCATCCCAAGGGATTCCTCGTAATTGGTGAGCTTCTGCCAATAACAAATATCAATTGACCAATCTGGTTGTGTCCAGTAAGCCATCAGCTTTGATGCTTAATATCGTCACCCCACACCGTTGCCTAGCTACCAAGCTGGTTCCTGCACCCGCAAAGCTGATCCAAAAGGTGAGTCATGCTAGCCATCGCCATCACAGGCACCCATCTGGGTCTCAACTACGACTATGGCACATCAGAGGTCCATTGGTCCATCCCCGGCGATTCAACCACCACCACAACAACAGCAACAGCAACAGCAGCAACAGCGACAACGACACGGCAACGGCAACGACAACGGCAATGACAACAGCAACGACAACGGCAACCACCGCAACCCATTACCACAACCACCACGATGCAGTGGATTTTGAAGCCATGTTGGGCTTGCCATCTTCAAGCCACCTCTACCCCGGGCATACCGGGACTCTCTCCTGCAGAGTCGAGGCCTTCATTTGATCAGCCGGACCTGTTACGGGACGAAGGAACAGAAGGAACCCAAAGTTCATCCTTTGATCAGTTTTCTTCTGTCCGCTTGCTGGTGAACACAGCCCATCCCCCCCTGAAACATGGTGAAACTATTTCTGGCTGCTGCCAAGGTCACAACGGAGTCTCAAGAGTCTGGCAACATTTCAGACGACTTCCACGGGCTTCCTTGCCAAAAACATCCAAAAACCTTGCGCTTCCGTTCTCCGACCTGCTGGCACGAAGAACTGAGTGTCCTTACAGCATGTCGCGGCGCGTGCGCGTCATGAAACTCCCCCGTACCCATTGGTGCAACAGTTCAATGCTACTCACTCCTGAACCCAACGAATGCTCAGAAGTCAAGGCTAAAGGTGGTCGCAACGTGGAGCCCCGTGGACATGGTCAAACATACCCTCTTATCGAAAACCCCTCTTTGCCTGTGGTTGTGGGACCTGTGGTGGGATGTGGGTTGGGTGGTATGGGTGGTATGGCATACGAGTGATACATAGTTGGTACGGACGGATGGACGGATGGATGGATAGATAAATAGGTAGATACCCAGCACAACCATCCGATAATTGCGACTTTTCTTCCAGGGAGGAGTTTAGAGGGGGTGACAACTCCTGTCACTATTTCACGCCTTACTGAACCGCGGAGGCTGCCATGTGCCTGAAGCTGTTGGCGATTCGCTTTCCTAAAGGTTGAAAACATCGAGGACCGTGGAGGGTGGTTGGGGAGGGTTTGGGATGTTCGGGGGGTTGCGCCCACATTCTAAAATCTCCCCATAGCTCAACTCAATTAGCTGCAAGGCATTTCTCCACTTCTCACGCGCCAAGGATCCATCATAGAAGCATCCGGGGCCGCACCTGAACTGACGCGTGAAGAAACCTTTAAGTGCTGAGGAGCCCAGTGTTGACCTGAACCATTCAGTATATTCAGTTGAGCAAGCGTAGTTTGCTGATTATGGCTGTGTCCCATGGGTCCCAATGCTCCCTTGTACGCGATTCGTCAGTTGTAAAAATTGCACTAGGATGATCCGCACATTTGCACACATGGATCCACACATAGTTCAAAGTTTGTGTTTGACCAATTTCGGTGATGGCCAGGCCATCACAACCCGCTGCTTCCAGCCTGCCAGCACCAGGCTCCGGAAAACCACAGCCGCAGCAAAGTGTTTAGCGCCCATGGGGTCGAATGCGTCGATGCTAGGGATTTACCAATGAACAAGTTATCTACAGCCCTCTGCTCTGAGAATCATGAGCATCACGACTTTCAGATCAATCGGGGCCAAATGATTTGCAGGTGGGACACTATCAGTTCTCATTACAGTAAACCTATATAGTCTCCCCAAACCTTTTTGATCCTTGTGTACTAGCAGGCCCTGTTGAACTTGATCTCATCTCACAGTTCAGGACCGAACCTAGGGTCGCCGGCAAAATATGCGGTAGATGCGGTGAAGTATGTGTAGAATGTAGTAGCATGTACTCATCCACTCTCGTCTATGCTTTCTCTTCCTGCAGGTGATTGACTTGGTGTAGAAAATGGCCACGCAGCGGAATCTCCAGTGATTTTCGGGACCATTTTTGGCCCATCTCTCCGTGAAGCCAATGATGCAAAGATCCGCCAACAATCTGACTTCGCGACTTAACGAAGAGAACCATTGCCAAATCGCATGTCTCAATGATCACCGTTCCAAGCGAGGCACATTGATCTCCGCCTCCATCCCCTGGCGGTGCGCTGCGTCGTGCAGCCATGGAGAGCTCCTCTCTACGTTACAGCGCCGTTGCCAACGATGCCCAGGGCACCTCCCGACGCAAGAGATCCAAGCCCAAGCTGCCACAAAGGGCTTCGAGAGCAGCATCCTAAGGCAACCAAGGGACCCAACCGGAGAGGGTGCTCCGATAATTTGACGATGGACCCTAGGGAATACTGTAAGCATCATCGGACTTGCGCACCAAACACACCTGCATTGGAAAGCAACGCTCAGGGTCAGACTTCTGCTTCTTCTTCCTTGCAAGATGCCAGGTAGACTTCCCTACGAAATCTTAAGGCAGTTTCAATCGGTTTAGCGAATCAGTACAGCGCTCATCCCTGCTAGCACGATGCACACACTCAGGTTTCACAGCTGTTCATATCTGGCAAGTCTCTGCTGTTTTTTGGCTCATGGCTGCGCAATGGTGAGTATTTGTGCTAACAAAAAAATCTGGTGTTTGGAAAAATCTGGCAGCACATGGAGCACACCCCGGTCCGAAACGAGGGTGTACAAATGTCCCTTGAAAGATTCCTGTATCAGTTCCATGGGATCGGGGACCCACCGGCTACAGTTGAGAAAAAGTGACAGTATGATGAAGAGCTCCAGAAGTACAGTCACTTGTGCATACTCAGCACGAAAAATTGACAGAACATCGCCAGGTATGCCAAGTTCTTCATCGCTCAAGAAGGAAATCATGAATTGTCCAAGTTTGCGACTCAACGGATGTTAACTCGTTAACATATTGCTCTGCAAGAATTTCCAGCAGGTATGAGCCAAATTTGAGGTACTGAAATGCACCGAAGGACCTATAAACATCCAACGAACATTTATAAACTTCATCATACAACTTGCCATTTTTCAATGTCGACCCCTTGGAGTTCATTGTGTGGCTTGGTCAGCACGCAACACCAATTCAATCTTTCCTCACCTACTTTTGTTACAGGAGCGAATTTATCAAGCAAAATGATGAAATCGATCAATGAAGACTAAATAATAACCCAAGCAACCAATAAGCAAGTAGAAAGCAAGACATCGCGTGCATAAATCACCAACACATAAACAGAGATACGCATGCACAAAAAGACTTAGACTTAGACAAAGAGAGACATAGAGAGAGAGACAAAGAGAGAAGCGTGCAAATAGAATCCAAACAGAATAAACTGATTGTGTATGGGGCCAACCCTCCACCACCCTATCTTTCCTCAGTACATTGCCGGACCGCATCTGGGGGTGCCGAATGGAAACAAAATGACACAAACATCTCTAGCCGCGTTGCTTCTACCAAACCACCCAAGAACTTGGGATCCACATTGAATCTCAGAAGTTTACAGCCTTGAATATACTGAACATGTTTCAACATCAATATTTCTTGCCAGGGAAACATGAATCCAAACGCAACTTGGGGTGCCCAGGTTGATCATGCCCACTCCATCAGTTGCGTCACCCGGGGTCCCAAGCCACGCAAATTCGGAGACGCCCCACATCACAAGCTGTTCTTGGAGAATGTAGCTGCTGATGTCGTATATCTGAAATTTTATATACATCCAAAGAAACGGACACCAGTGCATAAAAATCTTGAAGCAGCTCCAACTTGCCCAGTCTCACCATGTCTCACCCCAGTGTGTATCCTGCTCTGCCTTTCTGATCAGCCTTCATCGTGCACAGATGCTACCCCCAAGGGGGTAGGTGATCGCCGCACTCAGCCTTTGCTGGGCAAAAAAGGGCAGGGGATGAGGCCAAACACCTTCCCCGCTCATTTGCTCTGAAACATGGCAGCTGGTTGTCTTCAGAATCAAACTGATGAAACATGAAATCAGGCTTTATATTGTATAAGGTTTACTGGCATACTGGTTGAATATGTTTATTGACATGCTGGTCAAATATGTCAAAAAATCCAACCGCATGGCGGTCACGGTCTACCAGGTGCTGATCAATTTGGCGTGCTGAAATCGACTTGTCAGGTCGACTTGCGCCATCTCCAAGAAGAAAAGTGCTAGCGTTGGCCAGCTTTGGCGTTGCCATCGTTCTTGTATGCAATGTCCCAATGGAAAATAGCGAGAAATTGATCCAAACGTGCTGCACGCCTCCGACTTTTCAAGTGAAAACAAGTGATTTCAAGTAAGTGTAAACTTGTCCCTGAACCATTTGTTGTGAAGATTGTGAAGGTGTTGGAAGTGCCCCGTAGATGAACTGCCATCTAGGACTCAGTTTTTGGCCAAGTCTGACTTTATATAACTGGGTGGCCTCCAATAACTTTGCTCTTCCCTGGCCCACAACCAATCATCTGCGGCACCCACTGTCCCCAGGTTGACTGATAACACCAACAATAACATCATATAATTGTTCATGTAATAGGTTTCAATCATAAAGAAAAAATAATCGATTCTTGGGGTAAACACTTAGCGTGAAACGGAATGATGCGGAGAGATAAGGACCTAAGGATGGAAAATGACGGAAAGGCCTAAACACTTACCGTTAAAAACATCCGAGAGAAGCCTCAGCATGCAGGACCGTCTCGCTAACTTTGGGGCCCTAGGATACGCCACCCTTTCCTCACGGCTCCAGGACACTTTGTCAACATGTACTCTTGGCCAGGTTTGGAAAGGCGCTGCTTAAGCAGACTGATGGCGGGAAGAATGCCAGTGACAGGGTCACCGAGCCAAAACTTTGTGGTGTTTGTGTGGAGCTGTGCGCTCGAGACCGGATAATCTCTCTAAAACATTTTGAAACCGAACGTCTTCCAATCACCTCTGCATGCCTTGAAAGCCTCATACTCCCTCCATTTTACATGGCCCCTGCGTAGAATCTCAGATCCAGAACCCTAATTTCAATCTAAGTATAAGCAAGAAACTCTTTCAACATGCCGAACAGGGAGCCCAAATGAACTGTAGCATTTATGGCGCCCTTTTTGTCGGAGAATCATTAGCATGAAGGGATTAAGGAGTTGATAAGTTGTGCATTGCCAATTGATATCAGTGGAACATTGTGAGCAAAAACAGCAGTGAGCACGACACCCAGGAAATGCAGCCTCTACCCCTGTTGAACAGACCTGTCATGCTTCCCAAAGGGTCCCAAGGGAATGAGAAAGGACAATGCAAAACATGGAGCTTTCCACAACTTCAAAGGTAGAAGCATACTCTAACCTTAGCATCTTTAGCTATCAGTAGACAACAGTGCATAATTTGAGAAGCATACTTTTGAGGATCTGCTTCCTCCACATTGGACTGGTCAGCCCCACACAGGCGATGCTGCAAATAAGGCCTAGGCAGCATCTATCTATATACATATATATATATTTCATGCATCCTAATTAGGATAGCTGATGTACATTGATGTACTGGGATTTCTTTTTCAAATGGTAGCGAGCATGACATGTCAATGTAAGATAACGTATAATAACTCATAGCCTTCCATCCTGCAATCAGTTACTGCCAGCGTGCCTGTGCCTGCAAACACTCACTCATAGTCACTCTGTGTGTCAAACACGGGAACATTTGGCCAAATGGAATGGAAAAGCTGTGAATCCACGAAGTGGCGCACCATGATCTATGTCACCACAGGCATGATACATGGTCTTACATGGTACCCTGAGGGAAGAATGCAAACATGATGCAAGTGAAGAAAAAATGCACCACAAAGATCCTCAAAGCATGAAACGACTGCGTTTTCGCAGGATCCATCGCGCCCATGGAAAAGAGACCGGGCGCCGTTGCACAGCTACAGAGAGTGGGTTGGAGCTGCTTTGAGCACGTGCAACCACGTGCATCTGATTGGCGTCAGCGTGTTTCAAAAGTTCAACCAATGCAAATCTGCATCCGATGACAGGCATGGCCTCTAGAAGAACAGTAAGTGTATGGAAGTATAGGTTGATGTTGGTTGGTGATCAGTCGCATGTAGTGATAGGGCGCTGGCCTTCCCACTTTTGAGCAGAAGATGAGAAATGTATTGCCTAAGGCCTCCATGACGCCTTTCAAGCCCTGAGCACTTGGCAATATCTGTAGGACATACCATGCTGCATTCGCTCCAGGGTCGAAACAGCAACACTATGTTACTATGTGGAACAAATTGGCACAATGTGTTGCATATTCCCGAGCTACAAGCAACCAAGAGTCGCATCATGCCCGAAGGTCCAGTGATGTTGGCAGTGTTTAGTCTGCCTCTGTCTCTGGGCATGCAGCTCAACCAGCGAAGCTAATGGCTCTAGGGCCAGTCAGGGCTTCAGGCAAAAATACTGCCAGGAGATGTGCGTTTTGAACCTGGGAGGTTTGACTGATGGCTTTTGGGCGGTGGTCAGTCAACAATATTATACAATATGTGATAATCCTTCTAAACAAAAATGATGGATGCAGCATGCAGCAAACGTGTTGAAACTTGTGCCCACTCCGTACCCCATCTTGACAATGTGCGCTTTCATGTCCGTTTTGCTGTTTTCGTATCGACGCCATGGACAGTAAAGTGGCCTAATGGTTTTATGACGTATAGGTGACCATGGCATATTCACTAGGGGGTCGGATCAACCATTGCCTACCCTCTGATATCAACTGTACACAATCAAACAAATCAAACAAACAAATTCCATCAAACTCCCCCGTACGCGGTGCAGCGGGATTCCGCATTACTACGCCACGTAGGGCATGGAACACAACTCATCATACCAGTCAGCGCCTTACACGGGATCTTGGCTTCCAACCCGGGCCAGCCGAAGCTCAGTATGCCAAACTGGCAGCACATTCATCCGGGAAGACCCAGTGCAGGTCATAGCAAACTCTGGTCAGTTTTGGAATGTTTTGGACTACTTGGCATCTAATGATTCTCTGGTCTCTACCAGTGCGTTTGATTTTTTGAGAAAAAAGGCTATCCATCGTCAGCCGCTGCTCTGGCACTGCCCCGCTTTGTCCGAGAAACTCTGATCTTCCACTTGCCACACCTCTTTCCAACATGTCTGGAACCTGCAGGCTTCAAGACATGGTCGCAATTTGAAAGGATCATTACAAGTAAAACTAGTGAGGAATAGTGAAGGATGGTGACGGATGGTGAAGGTACATTACAAAAAACTTACAGTAATCGGGAAATCGATCAATCTGCAAGACTTGCAAAGCTATTGATCAGTGCTGAAAGCGTGGAACAAAATGCAAGCACGGCGGGCATTGTTGTCATCGCTGCTGCAAGAAAGCGGCAAAAAATACGCGTTGCTCCCCTAGCGGGCCCTAGCTATACAGCTAGAACCAGACAAAACCGCTGTCACAACTTGGCGCTGTTGCGAATACAACTATGCCTTGATATGCTGGTGCTGGCTTCAGCAATCTTTAGCAACCATTGACCATGTTCGATCCACCAGCTCTGCCAACTCCATGAAGCTGAGTTGCTCATCAAGTTCTTTCAAGGGATGGAAAATGGCCACATCGGGTAAAGAACAATTTGGCCGTCCTGTGCTGCGCAAATGCTCAGCAAGACTGTACTTGGCATGGACCTGATCTCTGAATCTAGCATTGTCCCTTTGAATCGGGATACCGATAATTAGTGACTTCCCATCAAGCCATGATTACCTAGCTCACTGCACCTCACCTCACTGTGACAAAGAGTGATTGAGAAATTCTCAAGTATATATGAAAACAAATGACAATGTTTCGCCACCGCAGTCCTTGATGCTGAACGCATGACTTGCTCTTGGCGCAGTAGGTGTCCGCAACTCCCTGGGATGAGATGGGATAGATGTTCTGTGGGCCTCCCTTTATCAAACTGAGCATCCCATGCACCCCCGAGGCACAGAAGCGCGCTCCAGATTCAAAGCATTTCAAATCCCCATTCCCAGGCCCCTCAGCATACTCCAAGAGCCAAGATTGGCCAAGTTTCTTCGAAAATGTCAGACGCTTCAACTCCCAGTTGCTGCAAGCATTTGAAAGTGAAAATGTCTTCACCTGATCACGTTGCGCAAGAATCTGTGCCTGCATGTGAGTCAACGTAGTCTTGATTTCTAGATGTATGGGGTTACTTCACTTTGGCAAAGCTGCACATTCTTCATAGGCACTTGGCCTACACACGATTCGAGCTGTCAAATGTATAAGTGGCCCCTCTTTCTGGTCGATGCAGTTGATACATCTGTTGGCAATAAATCATGTGTGTCATGTGTGTGTGTGTGTGTGCGTCCCTCTCTTTCTCTCTTTCTTTTTC
>VSDK01025142.1:149349-159554 GCA_009767595.1 Symbiodinium kawagutii
CCATATTCTTTGCCAAGAGACCGTCGGCATATCTCCCAATCAGCAGCGGTTCCTCTGTTTGTGTCACTACCCTTTGACGTAAATGCGCACATCACTTCACAACAGGCATATAGCACATTATATAGCACTATTTGATGTCACATTGATTGCATACTGTTCTGTACACATGTGCATCTGTGTGCGTGATGGTGACTACATGTCACTGATATTTTGCACAAGACACCTGCGACTTATAATCAGTTGCTTGCGATTTAAATCGCATTTTTTTTGCTCACTGATTAAATCAAGTCATCAATTTGGCGTCTCCTTTCTTCACACTCCACGGACTCCAGTTCTTGACGAGCATCCTCTCTAGTATAAACCCGCCAGCTGGTGCATTGGAAAATTCCAACACCATGCTCAAACCTCACGCAGCAACAGTGATCAAAAAGAAATTACCAAAAACATCGGAGGAAAAGGCGAAGCCAAGTCCTATGCAGAAATGCTCTTCTAAGTGAACCTTCACGATCAACATCAACAATGTGGACAGGTTCTACTCAGGCATGACCGACTTGTGATCTCTACGGCTGCTTCTGAGCAACTGCCATCGGACTGACTGCAATTCAGATGGAATTATCACCATGAAGCCTCAGTTACTCAGTTGATTCTGAGCGCACAAATGGGTGGCATCGGGTGGCTCAAAAGCATGGCAATTCCTTGCATCTCCTTCTGTCGCTTGCAGATTGTGGTAGCCGTCATTCCCCAATGCAAGACTGCGGCAAACACCCAAGCATGCAGAAAATGCATTGATATAAAATCAAAAGGTGACTTATGTGTATACATATATTTCATTATAGTCTCATTGTAAATATAAATATCTAGATATAGATATAAAGTTATATATATATATGTATCCGTGTGTATCCGTGTGTGTGTGTGTGTCTGTGTGTGAGTGTGTCTGTCCATCTCAATTCAATATTTCACAGCAAATTCTGCAACCTGAAAGGTCCCTCAAGACCGTTGGGATGTGCATCCAGCCAAGTTACAAAACATGGAGAGAGGATCTTTCCAAATTGTAGAATTGCTAGGACCTGGGCTCAAAATAAACCACTTGTTGATGCTGGCGCTCACAAACAGATGTCCATAGATGTCCTGGATGGAAGATTCTACGGGACTTTGTGCAAAAGACATGCAAAAAAAAAAAAAAAAATCGTATTGAACCAGCACGAAGCTATTCACAACCTGAAAGCGTTTGCAAATCCGAACTGAGAAATGTCAGGCTCCCCTGCTGGTACTCGAAGCGGGCGCAGACGGTTCCCTGGTGGTACTCGAAGCGGCCGCAGGTGTCACAACAAGCGGCTTGGTCTGTGGATTCACTGCCGCTTTCACGGGCAATCCTTGTGGTTTCACGATCTTTGCGGCCTAAGCAGGGCGAACTGGGCAGTACAAAGCTATGCAGCTCATCTGCTTATGTTTCGGGATTGCTGCCTAGGCTGTCAGCACGGCTAAAGCTCACAAAGGCACATCCGCCTTGTCAAGCGATGCAATCATCTGCAAAACGACGGGCACATTAATTAACAACAATACAAAAACTGTATCAATGACGTCGCCATTGCACGTTCACAATTTCATGGACAAATAGCACCGAAGTGCCTAACATATCTGACAACATCCGGCCATGTCTCACTAGTAAATCGCATGACATCATCAACAGCATCCACATGTATCCGTGACGCTTCTGCATTGGCCAAGGCACCTTGGACATGAGCGATTTCTCTTTCTCGATCAATTTATTGAATTCATCGAGGTCATGCTGTAGCTTCAACTTGTTCGGGATGGCACCTCAGGTTCAGCGACGGTCTCAGCAGATTCAGTTCCAGAGTCACTCAAGATCACTGAGAAAGAACGAAAGAAAGAAAGACCTTTCAACGAAAAAAATGGAGATAGGCGGAGAGAGCCAGGCAGTTCCGCTGTGTTCTCGATGTCTGTGGGCACACGCTACTTTGCCAGAGCTTCTGGGCCAACCATTGACTATAGTCACAAGAATGATATGTATGCAAGTATTTTGCAAGCTTGGTGCCTGGATCCAATAGGTATGCCTTTCCTCTCAGCATGCGCTTGATTGCAAATTGATGCAAATTGCAATATTTTGCCACATGGTGAAGTGCTTGAATTGCCCATGTTGGCTTGACTTCCGACCGGCGCTTGCAAGGTGAAGGATCAAAGATTACCGAACCCGCCCAGACACAGAAGCAACCTTCCTCTAGACACTTCTGCTTCAGTTCTGATAAGGCAACCAGGTGCGAACCAAAGCACTTTTCTGCATAGGCGTGTCCTGTCGGTGGAGATTCAAGCCAAACACACCCCTGACCCTTGGGAGGGGGGCAGGAGGCGCACACCTCACATCAAGTCATGCCCCGCAATTGTCATCAGCATCATGGGATACAGCAGATCGCCATATGCAAAGCCAAACACCGGCAGAACATGCCCTGCAACTCTTCCCGCTTCGAGTGGTACAGCAGTCCTCTGCAGCAACTGCTGCCTTGAGGGAAGACGATCTTACCAGAAAAACCGCAGCCTGACATCATTGACACACATGTTCCTTGATACGATACATTTACGCATTTCACTGCTGTTCCCACATTCAGACAGAACAGAAAGTCATGGAAGCTTTTGCCGTTGCAAGTTGCGAGTGACACTTTGCCCTGACTTTAAAGTCCATTTTTACGAAGCGATCGATGTTAGCCAAATTACTTTCGATCTTTGTCCTACAAATTCCCCTGCCAAGGTCCGCGCGCAAAGGATTCCGCTCAAGCCAAGAGCAAGCACACCTTGTCCCCGTGGCAGTTTCAACATTTTGGACGCAGGACATCTGCTACCATGCGTTTGCCCATCAGCTGCATATTATGTACCCCAAAATCTTCCCATTGTTAGTTTCACTGCTTCAAATGATTGGGATTACAGCTGAGTGCAAACAGTGGAACATGCAACCCAACGATTTGAGCCGTGTCAAACATCCGTGGGGCGTCACCCCTTTGAGGAAGTTATAGGAAGTTCCTGATGCTGCGTGATGAGTGGAACTAGCAGTCAATTTTCCAATGAATTACACACCCAATGAGTTCGGAAATGCTAGGAACACGCTGCATCATGGTGTCGGTCTCACCGTCACGCACCATGAGGGTGACCATTTCTGGTCCAATTCCTTCCCACCGTTGCAGCTGAGTTGCCGAATCGGAAGCGCTGAGGACATCTGGACCACGTGGAGGTGGAGCATGTGTCTTCCCCTGGTGTGCCAACTCATGGGCAGTGCTGGACCAACCAGCGGTATCCAACGGGCGCAACAGTTTGCTGATGTCGTAGGCTACAATGGTCAGCAATGCTCGGCATGTTTTCGTTTGGGGCAAGGGCCTCATATTTGTGCAGAGCCGCTTTCAACACACATGGTCCGCGTTGCAGTCCAACCCATTGCTGGTCACGCAATTAGGATGTGCTGCTGCTGAAGAAGTTGTGTTTTTATTTCCTAAGTCCTCATATTTCTCCAATACCGGCCAACCATGCCCTTTCAGTCTCTAGTTCGGCTGGCACAAATCACACCGCCGCCTCTGCCAATCAGCTGACAGCTTTCCACGTCAACGTCTGGGTCAGCATCTGGACTCTGCAATGGCAACGCCATGGGGCTCCACCACGTAGCGCAACAAGTTTGTTCCAGGGCGAATACTTATTATGTAAATTACTGGCCTTTTTTTCATATGTAAGCGTGCAAAGGTCCACAGCACAGGCTCACACGCAAGGTGCACATGTACATGTGCACCTTTATGTCAACGCTATGTAACTAGGCGTGTGAACATGCATGCGAAGTAACATAATGAAAGTGGGCTGGAGTTTTGCATAGTTTTGCCATGGATTTGCCTACCTTGAGAACTGCAGATTGCGAGTCCGCCGTGGGTTCACCAGTAAAGGCTGCATTGTATTGCAACCTCTTCGAGGACAATCCTATCAGACAAATTAAATTCAGACAATAGATTGGAGAATAGATTGAATTGGTACCATTCAGATCCATTTAGTATCAGGGATTCCACTTTCGATTTGAAGGTGCTTTGCTTGTCCGTTGAACGCTATTTCTGAACCATTCTGCGCTTGAACGATGATCTGCTCGTTTGGTCGAGCGTGTTGATTCGACTCCTCATTTCGAGTGGCCGAAAGACTGAAGCCTCTTGGGAACTGCAGCCGCGAGTCGCGAGCCTCATTTCCGCTAGATTCCACAAGAAAACGATGCAAACAGGCTCTTAGAGATATCGCTCTTTGAATATCCCTAGGGGGCATAGGTCACCCTAAGCTTAGGAACTCCCCTACATGAAGAGTATACATGTATATATATATATATATAAATCATATATTTCTAAATTCTAAATATATATATATACAAAGAACATACAAAGATCCACCCGTTTCCACAAGGACACGGATCTGGAATCTCCAAACCTGTGTGGCGCCAGTGAATGCATGCCATAACCACTGTAGAAGGCGCCGTGGCATGGACCGTGCGAATATGGCATGTGAGAAAATCTTGGAAAATGTAGGAAAAGGGAACGCAGCGCAACCCGTTATCCAGATTATTGTGACCTCACAATTTCCTTATTGACGAGTCAGGTTGTCAAGACGTTGGGAGGGAAACTAAGTCGCCAATCCGTAGCTCATTAGAGGTACTGCACGCTGTCTTGAAAGGGACTTGGAGATATTGGGAGAAGTCCAGCGCCATCAGTTCCACGGCGCCCTTTTTATCACAGCATAAATGATGACACCACAAAAAGGTTGTCAGAGGGCAACAACACCAAGTAGAAGCACAAAGTCGTCTGTGTTAGAATGTATGGGTTGGCATGCATCTTGACATATTATAGCCTGGCATGGCCTGCCATATGGACCAACCAAAAGCCCGCCATATATACTCTGGCATTTGCATAGACATTTGGACTGACACATGTTCTGGCCTTTGTTCTGACATAAGGCCCGCATGAGATGTATTCTTTTAGCTGTAGCTCAACAACGGAGAGAGTTTGCCAGTTCGACACATGCCTAGAAATCAAGAGCCGAAGCTTCCACATGTGTCAATCGAGCAGGGGAGCGGCCACATGCAGCGGAAATGAAGTCACTCGGCTGCGCAATGACTATCTAATTAGCCAATTAGCAGCAAGTAAGGGACCTACCCCTCAGACTGCGGCACAAAAACAGTATTGGAATCATACAGAACTGCTGGTCATGAAGCTCATTGTCATCACGTCAGTGCCAGAGCATGAGCCGAGGCCTTATGGATCACTGGAGGCATCTGCCATGAAAAATCCTAAAAGTATCCGACAGCTGCAAATAAGCCAAGAGCCTGAGAAACATCTACGATCATCTAGGTGATGTACATATTTTGTGTGCATTGTCGTGGGGTTAGCATTCAAAGACGTCGCATACTCATCCGGCATGTCCTCAAGATCTCTGCTGCCTTTCTAGAGCTGCGAGGCTTATATCTCTGACTACTCTTCCACGGCCTCAGGATGTCTAATGACAAACGGATGGAACTGATACAACCACATGGCTGCCTGTTCGCAGGACATTACATGATTGGTAGCTTGACGGCAGAGTCTGCCTCCAGCAATCACTGGCGGAGCAAATTTCTGCTATTAACCGGTATCAATATAGCCAATCATGTTCTGGATGATTGATAGGGGGTATCCGGTACCCCGCAAAGTGATGGATTCCTCCTAATTATTATACAATGAGTCTCCCCAGCAAGCCCACCGGGTGAAATGTTTGTCCTGGATCCACAGTAGCTGTGCAAAGTTGTGAAACAGTGGGTGAGCTGCCTGGCTGGGAGCACCATCTGACGACTCACAGAAATTCAGTCCAATGTCTCAACCCGAAAAGACGTCTCGCCCTTGAAAGGGGTTGCACAAAAGAATGTAAACCCGCCATGACCATCGATTGAGAGCACCCAAAGAATGGAAATATCCATGGCACATCGACGAACTTGGATTCGGTGGTCTGGTGCCCTGAAGGTCACCCATCGTTTGCAAACTTGACTCAAGGCAATGGTTTAATCCAGAAGTGGTTGCACCACACACCAGACAGCATGCCACAGCAGGTCACAGCCACATTTCTCTCCTTAGAGCATCCATTGGCTCATCGCTCTGGCCATGGCAAGTTGCAGCTTTTCCATAAGGTTTTCTGCCTTTGGGACTTTGGCCCCCATGATGCCATCTTTAGGTTTGGTTGCCATGGGATGCCACGGATGATTACGCTGAGGGGTCTCAGGATACCAGTTCTAATTTCCTTTCATCGCAGTTTACCTCCTTCCATGCTGGTTGGAACGCCACAGGCCTTATGGCCCACCCAAACTTTGGGGACCTCCAATTACAGCTATCAGCAGTGAGATCATGCATAGATTCTTGCATGGCTTCCATCATAGAACATTCCGTCTTTGCACCATGGGGTGAAACAACACTCTCAGACCCCCAGGCGATTGAGATGCAAGCAGTCATGAACAATCCCCTGAAGGCCTGAAAGACTCTCAAACAGAATTTTCAAATGGGGCTAGCGGCTAGGTGATCCCCCATTGTGACTCTTCGTAATTAGCGTTCTTTGAGCGGGTACAGTTCTCCCTTCCCTCAACGATCAAAGCGGTTGTGGAATTTCACAACCATTCATGATTCCATTTCAGAATGCTGTGGTGATTGTAGTCATTGTAGTGTTGTTTGATTGTGTTTGATGATGTTTAGTGATGTTTGCTGATGTTTGACGATGGCCCAATGATGTTCGATGATGTTTGATGATGCTTGATGATGACTGATGATGTTTGATGATGTTTGATGATGTTCGATGATGCTGGATGATGCTCGATGATGGCTGATGATGTTTGATGATGTTCGATGATGTTCGATGATGTTTGATGATGTCTGATGATGTTTGACGCAGAAGCGAAAGTCCATGAGACGCTCGGCCACTTGGAATGCCTTGACCACGGTTTGGATCTATTGGGTTCATTTGGGTTCCATTGAAAGGAAAACCTGAAAAGCTGCGCTGCCTCAACTCAAGCCTTCAGCCTTCACGATGCTAAAGGTGCTATCGAGCCGCATTTGGTGCGCCTTTTTGGCACTACCGGGCTAAGTCTGCAGGTCTGGGGCGAAGCCCAGCTAATTCCAGAGGAAACGGAGTGCTGAAGCAAAGCTCTGCCAACTTCTGCCCCTACATGTCCTGGCTTTGCGAGTTTTCCAAGATGTTTCTGATTTCTAGATTTCTAGGATGCCCAGAAGGCCAAACACACGAACTTTAAAAAAGCAGCGGCAAACAATGCGCACAGTAGACAGACTCGAGGATGAACACGCATACATTCACAGCCATTCATTTACCACCAGTTATCATAAAGCGATTGCAGATGATTGCAGCATGCACATGCTTGAGGGAACTCAAATCGGAATCACAATGTGGTGCAGCCATCGGCCGCAGGACTGACTTCTGGCTACTACCCAGGAAATGATCTGAAATCGAATTTCAATTACGGTATATAACTGGAGCTTGAAGTTGACAGGAATTGTTGGCTTCATACACTGTGGGTCGCTCTATATTCAAGAGGTCTGGATGCCAGCTGGATGCGACTTCCTGCAAGGTCTTGGGCCGGATTTTGCTGGACAATCTGACGATTGGTTGCTTAAGACTCTCTCCATCGCCATACTGCAATCGTTTAGAAGTGTCCCAGCTGGAAGTATACACCTCATGCCCCAAGAACACCAGTGATCAATGGGAATCAATGCCTGATGGAATCTTCAAGAATTATACTACAACTATAATGGACATTGGCGAGGCTGGGCGTGGAGTACATTGTTTGCCCTGCGAATGTGGAGCAGAGTGGCAATCCCTGCCTGAACGAAGTCCGGAGTCGTCCCTGAGGAGCGCAGGGGAAAATATGGGCCCGGGAAGACACACCAGCGGTGCTGTGAACAGTTGGACGGCCATCTAGGGTTCTGATGGGCTCTGCAGAAGGCCAAAGCATAGTCTCTCTCTGAATTACTATGGCACGCTGGCGCAGTAGGCACATGTCCTGCTGCATGAGATGCGCACTTCCATGCTGGAAAAGAAAGCAAACACAAACACAAACACACACACACACAGAGACAGAGACAGAGACAGAGACAGAGACAGAGACAGACAGACAGGCAGGCAGGCAGGCAGGGAGGCAGTTTCCAAATGCCACAAACACCTCATGCACTGGGCCAATGATTAATTTAGGGTCAAAAATGCACAAAAAAAAAGTATGGAAAAAAGTATGTCGCTCTGCATTCTAACAAGCAGTGCACACCTGGCCTCAGTGATCCTCGCCCAGCGCGTTCACATTCTGAATAAAAAGCTTTTCTTTGGTGGCATTTGCCACTGCAACAGTGCTGTTTGCCACTGCAGCAGTGGTGTTTGCCTCTGCGGCAGACACTCTCTTTACCGCTGCTGCGCTCTTTGCCGCAGCAGCTGCATGAGCCACTTTGGCCGCTTCTGCATTTTTCTTGTCCACCTGAAGCTGTGGCACTACTCCATTGTGAGTTCATGCCAGCTGGGACAGCTGACACACATAGAACACTCCAATTCATGCAGGCCCAAACAGTGCCAAAAATGTTGCAAATCCATTCAAGGACCCATCCGACCTGATTCATCTTCCACCAGCAATCTCCTTGCCTCAGGTTTTTTTGGGGCTGAGGAATTTGCTGATAATATCCATTTTTCTTGATAATATGTGTTGACAGGTGTAGTGGGTGCTTCTGTAAGGTAAAGCTGATCCTGGTAAACTTGGACCCAGTTTTTTTGGTGTCAGTGGCCAGTGGCCTTCGTCACAGAGTAACTCGATCTGTCCGGACTGGCTGAAGCCAGTCTGACGTTTCCACCTCTTCAGCTGTCCATCCAACCCTCCAAAAATGCCCAGCCCCTGCACAAAGAAACCCGTTACCTCCTGTGTCTGCTGACAAGCACACCTGTCTGATCCTATCACCCAACACCCAACTCACTCACCTTTTCATCCTTTTCATTTCCTCCCATTCTCTCGTGCTCAAGGGTCTCTCTACTGTTCCGTGCAGGTGGAGCTGGCCGATGGGTCAGCAGCCCAAGCACACTCCCAGCTGGAAAGAGTACATGATTCATGGACTGCTTTCTATCTCAGCCAGTCCAGCTTCAAACGAATTCGAGCACGTCCCAACACTTGTAGGAAGTGGTTCTCAAGGAAGCTGCCAACCCTGTCCACAACACAAAACTTCCCGGTCGTTGGTTCCTTCTCTCTTGTTTCAGTGCAGCTGGCAAATCAAATTGGCACAAAGCCCAAACACTTTCCGTCTTAGAGAGTGTACTGGGATGGTTGCGAGATAGTCAGCTGGCTGACTAGCATTCACCCGAACTTTGACATATGCAATTAAACGGTAAACCCATCCGAAATGAAGCCCTTCAACCTGTGGTCGGCCAACATCTGGGATGCTTGGGTGTCATTCCCTGCTGTTCAGATGCTGAGATATGTTCACAAGATGCTTCTGCTGTACAACGTGAATGCTGTCATGCCCATGTCTCGGCTACAAGCCAGGCCTAGTCCATGCCTTCAAGATCCGTTTTGGTCTGGAGCCCCCCTTTGGCTTGGGCCTTTTCAAGCCTTAGCTGAGAGACATGTTGATTTGGGTGGTGTGCTGAGCACACCAAAACCCCGGTGTTGGTGCCAAAGATGCGTCGCCCGATGTGTCCAAGCTACCAATAGAAGCTGCTGACGGGCACCAGTTGTATTTTGAATTGACAAAGCCCCTGTCGCAAGCAACTTGTATCCTGCTGTCAATTGAAATCCTATTTCGAAACCAATTCTTGTCAATTACAAGCGGAAGAATGCGGAACTCCCCTGCATCAGTGCTTGTATAGTGTCCAAACACAAGTTCAGCCAAATCAATTCTTCAGTGACTCAGATCAAAATGCGTTCGGGCATCTTTCGCATAACAGAGCCACTAGACCACAAACCATTGATCTGGCAAGGTTTTGTAAATGATGCAAGCCCTCTGGACAAGTTGCAACAATTCAACAGAATCCTGATGATGGTTGAAATGCCCTGCTCACATTGGTTCACCACTGAACTACGTCTAGAGTTTAGTCTACAGTGAGGCTGTGTACACGTATGGCGCGGCCGCTTGAGGTTCACGGTTTCAACCAGAATATCCATCGCTGTGACCGCTCTT
>VSDK01025142.1:159588-189959 GCA_009767595.1 Symbiodinium kawagutii
GCTCTTATCATAAGACAATACAAGACACAAACCTTTGCTGCCACATGCCGTGACTGCGACACATCTACCACTCCCTTGGGTCACTTTTGATCAAATGTGAATGGTTAAAAGATTTGTTTAGCATAAAATGAAACATGAAAAAACACAGCAACTTTTGGTCGGACAACCAATGGGGTCAGACCTACATAGATCATTAGCCCAAGCCCTCCAATTTTGTTCCTTTTCTTACAGTACATCCCTCCTTGAAGGCAAACCATTTGAGGGCCATCGACAACATTGACGGAAGGACCCGCAGAGTACCACCACTAATTATGCATCGTCATGCATCCATGTTTGACACCAGGAGAGTGCAAGTAGATTCGCTGAACGTCTCCATTTGACATATCCAGATCATCAACCGATTCAACCGGATCCAGGCCGCTGGGATCAAAGGAACAGCTCCGCGACTTTGGGATCCTTGGGCTCCAATTGATGCGCTCGCTCTGCTGCTTGCAGAGCAGAAGAGGAACCCAGTTCCATCAAGGCCTCGCGAGAGATGCGAAACTGTTCGTGGAGTGCTGTGAAGCGCTGCGAATTTGCACACTGTTTTGACTACTGGAGGGTATCATGTTGATAGGGATGGTTGTGGATGGTCGGATTGGTGCTGGCGTCTCGATATTCGTGTAGGTGCCTCTTCAGATGTCCAGTATAACTTCTGTGTGTGTGTGTGCGCGTGTCCGCGCGTCTGTGAGTAATTACGCTTCTCTCTCTCCACCGCCATCTCCAAGAGTTCAGTTACAGCTGAGGGCGATCAGGTGGCCCAACCCATCAGCACACTAGCTGGTTTGCTAGCTGCTTCATCCAGCTACGCCACCGCTTTGCATTTGCATGATGCATTTGCGTGTGTATGTGCGTGTGTGTGTGTGTGCGTATATGTGCGTCCGTGTATATCAATGACAGTATGTGCTAAGTAATGAGTGCTGTCATTGCATTTGAAGTATTTCGATGTATTTTGCGATAGCTTGTGGGGGCGGAGGGCTGGTGGAGTGTACCCGTTCTTTCTCCATTGTTCTGAGTGTACCACTAGGAGGTGAGGCGCACACTGCCCACAGGAAGAGTTGCACAAGAGTGATCAAGCAGGCTATGTCTTAAAGTTTTTAAACCGTACTGCGCACCCAAAAACAAAACTTACTTTTAAAAGATTCAATGGCATCCATCACATGGCATCCCTGTGGCAGCCATGTGGCAGCCCACAGCCCCCTCCACTGTGACCCGTGGCCTGCGCTTGGCGAAAGGCGGCCTTGCTGTTTTGGCTGTTGAGCTGTAGGGCCTCCTCAGCTGCTGCTGCTGCATCCTCGTAGTGCCCAGCCTTCAACAGCACCAAGGCCTCGAAGCGCTCAGAATCGATCCCAAATGATCCAAGATCCAAGAAAGTGATTCCAAAAGCCCTTAGAAGATCTTAGAAGATCTTAGAAGTAATAGATTCAGAATCTCTTTCTGGAATGCCTTTGCGAATCCCTTCTTGTAAAACAATCTCATCAAAGTTGGTTAAGTTGTGTAAAGGGGGAAGGGATATGAAGGGATTAGCTACGTCAGAAACGAATGGCGACACCGATTCATCAAGCTGGCCTTGACAGCCAAGGTGCTCGGTTGGAATTCAGGATGGAAGCTTCGGCTTCGGGCAGGACATCGCCACCCTCCTCGAAGAGTTGCAGCAGCAAAAGCAGCCCATGAGTCACTCAGCAAATGCAATCCTTCCATAAACATGTGACATTTTTTGATTCAAATCAATGACTGAAATACATTAAAATACGATGTACTAGAGGATTATGAAAATTCGGGAATTCCAGTAATTGCGGAACAATGAAATGACTAGACGGTGAAGAGTATTGTCATGGCATGGTGAAAATCATCATGAGACATCAAACATCATGAGACCAACCACATCATCATCAACCAACATCCATCCACATCTGCTGTCCCATGCCCTTCCGAAACCTCCAGAGCCAGTCTGTAAATTGATTCTGCCGGCCACCTGGGCCACGGTCGTGCCCAGATTGGATCCACCCAGGTCCTTCCATCAACGTTTCCTCATCGTCTTAGTATGTCTTAGTTCATCTTAGTTCGATGCTATTCTTACGCTCCAATGCCTCATAATGCTTCCAATGCTTCCCCTAACCCTCTGAATCCGCTCGATCCTCTCATGTTTCCTTATGCTTACTCTTTAAACCCCAACATCTCCCAACCTTCCGATGATTGCCTCCCGCCTCGCCTGCCATGATTCCGATGGCCCAGCATCGTTGTCCTGTCAGCCCTTCCCGCCAAGATGCCACAACTGCGCAGCCACCGCTTCGTTTCCCAGGAGCTTCAAGGTTTGCCACGCATGTGCTGCATCCTCATGCCCGGGTGATTCTTGCACACAAAACACATTTGGAAATAGGGTGAACAATATTTGTCAGAAGGAAAGTGATGTTCGGTCACAGCCTGCAGCAAGTTGGTGGAGGGCATCTTCAAATGGCATGTGTGAAATGGAAATGCGTAGCATAAGAAAACAACTTTCATGGGACATCATGGGACATCCCAGGGCGAAATCACTTCAAACGCCAAACTGCCCGAATGCAAATTTTCCCCGTGATGCCCAGGCCTCCCGCTGCTGCATTGCAGGGTCAAAAAGGCTACCTCATTTGCTGCATATCGGGTTCCGCAGCGTCCCTGATCGTCTTCGCTCATGCTCACTTGGTCTCAATTGTCGAGATCAATTGTGATAAACCCATGGTAAACCACCCATGTTATGACTATTGAAGGGAACTTCCCATATTTTGCATAGCATGTTAAAGGGAAATCACCAGCTATGCTAAGGGGGTCGTGACGAGCAACGTGTGCCACCAAGGAGCTTTGACACTTCTTCAGGGCATCACCCGACATGGGATCAGAACCTGGGCAAAGCGGGACATAGCTCCACTGCGACTGCCAGAATGAATACCGCGGCATAGCATGGGAAAGCTGGAGTGGGAGCTCCATGGAGCTTCATTGACTAAGATGTATTGGAATATCTTGAAATCCCACTGGGTGATTTACTGGGTGTCATGTCCAGATTAGTAGACCGTGGTGGGCTGGTAGAATATGCACACAAAATCCTTAAACCACCATTTGTGAATCTGGTGTATCAGTCGCAACGAGGTTCCTAGAGGAACACTGGGCACCGCCGCATCTCAATGGAAAGATCGAGCGTTGAGGCCACGGCGAATGGTGGGAACATCTGCAAGCTCCTGCTGTCGACTTTGCGAACAGAAATGGTCAGCTGCCACGGTGCGGATCTGACAAAACATCAACCCAACGTGGCATGACGCCACGGTTAGTGAGTTAGTGGTTACAACCTGGCTATCAGCTACAGTTGTAACATGTTATAAAGTTATAACTAATTGACCATTAAATACCATGAACATCAATCCAAACCTTATCCCATGGCACATGACCCCATTGCTCGCGCTTTTCCTCCATCAGATCCTCTGCGACTTGTCGAATTTCAGGTGCCTCAGCTCTGCCGCAGGTGACACACATCGCATGGACAACTGGAGAACCTGTGCGTTCACCCGGTCCAGGGTGTCCATCAACAGAATTTCGGTCATGAAGGGGAAAAACGTGATATGAATATAATATGTATATGTGTGTGTATGTGATATAAACAAATAAATAAATAAATAAATAAATAAATAAATAAATAAATAAATAAATAAATAAATAAATAAATAAGAAATAAATAAATAAATGTGATGTAAAAATGTATATGTATGTATGTATGTATGTATGTATGTATGTATGTATGTATGTATGTATGTATGTATGTATGTATGCATGTATGTATGTATGTATGTATGTATGTATGTATGTATGTATGTATGTATGTATGCATGCATGTATGTATGTATGTATGTATGTATGTATGTGTGTATGCATGCATGTATGTATGTATGTATGTATGTATGTATGTGGTGTCCAAAAAAGACATACATATACATATATATGTGATAAATAAATATATATATATATATATGTGTGTGTGTGTATTTATGTGTGTGTGTGATATTGTATTAATGACCTGTTGGCAAAGTGGCAGCAAATGTCCTCTCAAATCCTGAGTGGCCCTCAAAAAGCCACCTTTCGGCCTCAACCGTCCAAAGAATCTTAGTCAAATAGCGGAGGGTGAAACATAGTGAGACATGGTGAAACATGGCGCACTGAACATCTGAAAGCCAGCAGCCACCAACACCCGCCCATCAATCCTTCCAGGTCACCAATTGCCCAGAGGCTTTGGTGCAACGTTGCAGCGCTGTCAGGGCACCCTTGACCTCTGGAGGTACCGTGGCCTGGCACAGGAATGCTTGTGGCTTTGATCGCAATGGGTTCCAATGACCACCCTTAGCATCCTTAGCATCTTGGCTCCAGGGGCCTTGCCGTGTGACAAACAGTGGGGGAAAGGTCCTGCAACAGGAACTGTAGGTACGAGATTTGGCCAGCAATTCGTACAGCCAGCAGCAGTTTCTCACCATTTGTTATTCCAAACATGCACGAAATTGATGCTGCACTAGGTGCTGTGAGACCGCATTAGACAGCATTGATGGTAATGATGCTCCATGAAGGCTGTTTCAACAGGTAGGTCTAATCCCTTGGAAATACCTCCCTCAACTTGCATCGAAAGTGAAGCCTCAAGGCTTTACTTTTTGGTCGCCCGCCTCTGCCACTGTGTGTCCAGTTTGTGGTCGTAGCCATCCGATGGCGGCAGCAAGCAACTGGATGCTGCTGGAATAACTCTTCGGAAACACCTTCGGCAAGTGATTCATGGTGGTTACTGGTGGCAAATGGTTTGTATATACGGGATGCTCACTGAATCTTGGCATATAAATCCATATGATTGTCTGGTAGGAATCGTTAACAAGCAATAAAATGCATAAACAGTCATGAACGCTGAAAAGCAATCATTTACTCTCCATTGCTACCCAAGATTCACCATTATTATCCATGGTTTACCCGTTTCTCGTTGGTCCAGTGATCATGGAGTCTTGGAAGGTCTTGGCAACAGTTATGCTGACTGCAAGGCATGGCCGCGTCGGGCCGCTGCTCTCAAAACTTCGATCTGTATCAATCCCTTGCTGACACCCAGAAGTGCACCAAAACCTTCCCACTTTTGAAGCACAACTCCTTAGGTTCTCCCTGCGTTCTCCACGGGCTCTCCTTGACCTATCTTCATGGCTCCTTGGGTTCTCCTATGTTCTCCTTGGGTATCCGGCTAAGTCACCCTGAGGCAAAGCCCATGCCCAACCTCCCCAGGCTCCGACAGGATCTCTGCACAGTGCTGCCACAGCTTGCCAGAGCTAAGGCCTCTGGATCAGACCCGAAATGGTAGAGACCCAGGACAAATATGCTTTTTTCATATACATCTCTTTTTAGAATATGTGAATGTTCGTTGCAGACCACTCCACGCTTCGCAACGATTTGATTCTCATTTTATCTCTCTGACTATAATGCTATATATATACATCTCTTGAATACATGAATGAGAAGAGGAGAAAAAATGCATAGCACGTTTTGTCTTCCCTTCCCTCGCAAGCCTCAAGGCTCCAACCCTGATCAAGCTCAACATTCCTTTGTTTCCACCGAGTCGCAAAGAAAGACGTGGTGTTGCAAGTGCGCCTGTCACAAATGCAACACTCTGAGGGTCCCCCAGCACTGTTTTGAGAACTTCGGTTGAGACCCAATATGCATCTTAGTATATCCAACTTGTTTGCTATTTAGATCTTCCTGATAATCACAGGATCTTCAATGATTTTACAAGATTTTACAAGCAGTTTGTCAATTGCGTGTCCATAGAAATTACCATCAAATATCGACCAACACTGCTGCTCAGCAAGCGGTTTCTCCTGATTCAAGCGGCTGCCAACAGAAAAATGGAGCGTGTTGGAGTCCTGCTTTTGACCTCCAATCCGCACCTGGCCTGCCGACCAGAACTCGCTGGCTGCATGGCCATGTGTGGTGCCAAAAAGTCATGAAGAAGCTCAACAGCCTGAGACTGAATGACGCGGTTCTCCTGAATGTTGCAGCGGCGGCCGCCATGCTTTTCCACAACATCGCTGGTTGACTGACACAGATGCAAAGTATGATTTAATAACATCTGTATAATCCAGTGAAACTGCTTCTCCAACTGATCTTCCACCGTTGAAACATCCCACAGTGTCACCCAAACGTTCCATGTCAGTGATGCCACCCGTTCAAGTGCAATGCAACGTGCATGACTTGGCATGGCCCATCATTATGCTCCTCGCCCAGCAAGCTCACCAAGGAAAGCAAGCCTCCGAAGTGCATGAACCTCTCTGCCAGGCCACCTGGAAAAGGCTGCCGCTGTGCGGTTTTGTTCAGACGACCCGCGAGGAGACCCCAACCTACGCCCCCAACTTGGTGCCATCTTGTTGCATCATCGCCTAGCAACCGAACAAGCCACAAACAGTCCATCACAGCATCCCGCACCGTCGTGCCGATGCAGTGTGTAGAACACTGAGAGCAACTTAAACTTCATGAGCTGCTCCTCCAGCGGCATGGCGAGAAAAATGATTTTTGCTGTGCTGATTACGTCAGCTTCAAGGCACATCTCCGGACATGCTCGATGATGTTCAGCCCACTACGAGGAGACAATTGGATTTATTGGACTTTTCCGAACCCCTCAGTGATTGAAATCCCAACCAGCACTTATATCAGGCTCACCTTCCCTTTTCCCACGCCCATCTCAAGCTCATCCACGTCCATCCCTCCTTGCGTTTGGTTGCTTCTGGCGTGTCTAAGTCAAAAGCCTTCACATAGACCTGGAGTGAATTGTTGCGTCGTCTATGTGAGAACCTTTCCCCCTTAATTCACTTAAATGAATGCACAGAGTTTCATGTTTTTTTTGTATCTTATATTTCAAGAATCATATGCACAAGTGTGATCGAATCTGTGCATATGACATAAAATGTAAAATTATATAAGTGTATGTGTGGTGTGTATGTGTGGTGTGTATGTGTGGTGTGTATGTGTGGTGTGTATGTGCGGTGTGTATGTGTGGTGTGTATGTGTGGTGTGTATGTGTGGGGTGTGTGTGCGGATGTTAGTTAGTGTGCTTGCATGCGTGTGCTTCAAGTTTTTGGCATGCGGATGAAACAGAGCCCTATCGGATTCTTCATTATCTGCCAGATCTTCAAGGAACCAATCTATGATTAATTGGATTGGTCCACCAATTCACTTTCAGGGAGTTGTGAATGGTTGTGATGATTCGCCATTATCTGAGGCTCCAGATCTGTGATCTCTGGGCGTCACTTGCAACGGATTTGTTAAGTCATCCCAGGCATCCCAGTCTTCAGCTCACCTCCATGTCAGACCTTGGATGCTTTCAATCTGCCGGCCGGGAAGTGGATTTAAATGGCACAATCTTGGGGCAAATATTACTTTGGCACCGTTCCGGCTCAGTGAAATGAAATACGCTGTGACCATGCTTCGAGTGAGTTCAAAGCTTTCAAGTTGTGAAGTCAAAACTCTCTCTGTCATTGGCATGGACGAGCGTCATGCGTGGAAAGAAGACAATGCGCTGTGCATCTTCCAGCGCCAGGCTCTTCCATCCTGAGCGCAAGACGGGTTGTCTGGCACACATGGGTGCACAAGGACTCACCTTAAGTGGTGGGAGAGGCTATGGACATCTATGCACCGTGACTATCCATGGCTCAAAGCATTGCGGTGGCCCAGAATCCCATCATTGCGGCGATCTCCCCGTCGTAGGGTTTCTCAAACAAGCGCCGCATGCCAGACTCCATCCTGGACTCTGCGACCGTTACCCCCAGAGCTGAAGCGAAAGGAACCACCATAGCATGGATCACCCAGGGGGAGGTTGTTCCAGGGAAATTGTCTGACAGAGTGCTACAAGGAACCTGGAAAGGAATGTGCTGCTGAGTACTAGTCTAGATGGAATAAACAAAAGGGAAACAAGTCACTCCCACTACATAAATACGCATCTGTTTGTGTATGTGCGCGTTTGCCGTGTCTGTGCATATGCGTTTGCCTGAAAACATACACAATACAATACAATACAATGTAATGCAATGCAATACAATACAGTAGAATAGAATACAATACAATACAATAAAATACATCAAAATACAATAGACTACAATACAATACAACAGAATAGAATACAATACAACGCAATGCAATACAATAGAATACAGATCAAAATCGCACGAGTGCATTTAAAATTTACAAGAACATACAGCAATATACACAATTTCTATCAGCCTATGCAGTTGCAACTGCTGAGCACATTGAGATAAAATGACAAGAGAACGATAACTTAGAAGCTGCACCTGAAACTGCATGTACGGACTGCAGGCATTAGTTAGAGAGAAGATGAGGGAAGGGTGTAGTATAGACAGAAAAGTTACTGACCGATTGATAGGAAAATAACCAAGTAGGATCGATAGGGGAAGGATATGGAAGGATAGGTGGGTGACACTACCCCTTTGCAGCTGAGAAACCCGTCCCGCACCTTTGGCTCCGTGCCTTGGTAGTCCTGGCCGCTCTGCGAGCTTCGTTGTGACAACGCTTAGGCTTTCCGGTTGCTTGTGATGTCACACCTGTAAGGTCAGGTTGGGGTGCCATCAAAATTCTAGTCTCATCATGTCTCACATTCAGGGCATTTCAGGGCTGTCTGGGTGCCATGTGACCATGTGACATCATGTGACATCATGTGATGATCATTTCGTTCTTCAACTTTGCTCTCCTTCAAAATGCGCTTCATCACCGCTTCGAGAGGCTGGCGCCATCTGGCCGGGCACTTCGCCACACAAACCGTGCGACAATTGGAGGCACTGAAGTGGTTGTCATCTGCGCTGGGGATCTCTGGGATTTTGTGGGAAGGTGATTGGAAAGTAGTGGAGTCTCAAAAACTTTCCAATGAGCAGCTTATAACTTATAAGCATCCCTTCCCAAGGGTTGGTGAATACTTTCCTCGGAAGATCAACAAACTGCCTTGCCGACACTGAAACATGTGCAGCTGTCCCTGGTAGCACCTTGAGACCGTCTCCGTCGTTGTCTGATCAGTTCCCATGGCTCAAACAGATGTTATAATGCAACTGCAGGAAGTGGGCAGCAAAGCAGAGCAAAGCTGGAGGGATGTCATGTAGCTTCGGGCACTCCTGGAGAAAAATCAATGAATTCGTCAATGATCTCACATCCTACGCGGCATGCTCCATGATATTCCATGATTGATTTTTCATGTTATTGTGAGTGTGTTTGCGCTTAGTTGCACTGTATTGCCAATTGTTTCCCAATGTCACCTGCAATCGGAAGATGCCACTAAACTTACTTGTTTTGGATTCCCTGTAGTTGGCTGTCTTGTAAATCTTGTCATGTCTATTCTACAATTTGAAGCTGGGAAGACCGGTCCATGCCATGGAACCTGCGCAACAAGTAGCCACGAATGTGACTGGTAAGAAAGGAACCGACACGAAGCACCTAATGAACCTCAAGTAGGGGACGATGATCCACGCCCAGCAACTCCCACAACTTTCCCATCACTTCATTGCGCATCACCTATCCATCCCCCATACAACGTCATACAGAATCCCATGTCAATCAACCGAGATCTCCGGGCTGCCATTGGTGCTGAGATAAAACTGTCACCCACCAAGCCATGCCCAGCGCCCAGCCATGCCGAGCCCTCGACCCATTCAGGTCTTTGAGCGGATGGAACACGGCCACGCCGGGCTCCCAACAGTTGGGTAAACCTTGCGAAGGGCGACCTGGATCAACCTGGGAACTTGGAGTCTTGCCGCGCAACATCAGGTGCCCACAACTTCAGTTAGGACATCTTAGGATCCTTGATCAGATTTGATCAGCCAAAAGAGAATGCACAGTAACGTTTTAGGGACTATGGCTGGGTTGCCAATTAGGCAAGCACCCAACCAGGGGTTCCCCAATTAGAATCGATGGTCTTGGATGATAGCTGATGGTGTTACTGTGCACCAGCAGCTCCACAAGAAGCAAGGGATAATCGAAAAATTGAAGAGCCTCGTTGAAGAGTCCTGTTTCCTTTCCGTTTCGCTTCAAATTTTTGTTACGGCGGTCTGATCCATTCCGCTTCCTCTTTGCCAACGAGCAGCCACTGTAGGAACAGTATGCATCGTGAAGCATCTGAAGCGGCGCAATTGTGCAGCAACCAGTGGGTTTTCAATCAGTAAGGCATTGTTTCTGCTCATGGAAGGGAGGTGTCGTGGCTGGAGAGGCAAAGAATGACAACGGCTCTGAGAGGTCAGCCCCTGGTATGAGCTATTGTCCAGGAGCGGAAGACATGCAACCAAGAAGAATCCAGGAATATAGCTGCCACAGAAATGTATTTGTAAGATGTTCCAAACAGGAATAGTTCGGTTCATGATGACCAGCAAGCAATCAAAACCCGTCCAGCCATTCTCAGGGGCAGGGATCATGAGTCACAATGAAGAGCAAAGAGGTGCAAGATTGACAAAGGCAGTAATTATGGCAACCCCCCAACAAGCAACAACCAGTGATTGTTGACCAATGCAATGTTCTCAAGATTGATGTGATGTATTTTTCGCCTGCCTATGCTTACACACACTTGAGGTGTAGTCTCAGTTTGGGTTGCGAAAAGAGAGCTGTGGATTGTGCCCACTGGTTCCCAGCACATGCCACTGCAATATGAATACAAGGATTCCCAGGAACCTGAACGAACAGATGTAGTTAACATTGGAACCCCTGGAACTCTCGTGGTGCTTCAGCACCAGGATGCAGGGAGGAAAACCACTGGTGCACCTCCAGTCCGTTCAGTGAGACTGAGGGCGCTGCTGAATCAATATGCACTGACCAAATTCCCAGTTGATTCAGGCAGTGAAGGACAAAGACATCCTCACCTCAAGCATCGAGTGTTGCAACTAGCAAGTCATACTTGCTGAACTGACGTAGGTGGGAGAAATGCTATTTGTTTCTTTGCTGAATGCACTCGTGGCATGTCCTGGGATTACACCCTAGCGCCAGGTCTTCTGCGTGCGGCATTCGAATATCACGCATTCCTATCTACAAATTCTGGGTGCCAGACCCATGTGGGTCCAATCCATGCTCTGGTAACCTTAGCAAACACAGCACGGCCATGGAAAAAATCCTTCACCGAAGCTTGGCAGTAAAAGATACGAAAACAAACTGACGACTGATGCCCATACTATCCCTTCTAATTTCGAAAAACGTATCTTGTGTATCTTGGTTGCGGGGGCCAATACACAGCGTCAACATATGTCAAGCCCATTTGCTTACATTTGCCCCTGGTAGCCTGCGAATGTGTGGCGCTGGGTCCACTGAAAGACTTGCTTGCAGCACCCGTACCATTCCGGGAAGGTTGTGGCACGCATGGCACGCATGGCACGCATGACCCTACAGAAACGAGTGTTGAATCGATGTCATACCAAGACAACGGGATTAGGTTGATGCCTCGCCAGGTGAGAGGAGGCCATCGAAAACTCTGGGATGCAAAGCCAGAGGCCGACTTGGAACTACTGCTCTCATTCTCTGCTTGTTGCAGTGGCGTTTCTCCGGGAGTAAACTTTTCAATTCGGCCCGGGAAAGGATCCAAAATATGAGACACAAAAAGACTGGGGATGAGATCCAAATCTCACATGATCCAAATTTGTGGACAAGGCTTGCTCTAGGATGGTGTCTCTACAAAGAACATACTGTCTGCCGTCTGCCTACAGTCGGAATCCCTACTGTTTCGCGGACGACTTGCATTGCTGCCATGACAGGGGGTATAAACTACACATTGACCTTAACAGAGAGGCTGCCAAATGGCGAATTAATCCTAGCATTGCAAAACATATGTGGTACCTTCATGCAGGCACAATTCTAAATCTTAAACATGCTTGATTAGTCATCATGAGAAATAAGGCTGATTGCCCCCTCAAGTGCTGAACAAAAAAAACACTGATCGTTTCCGTATATCTACCTATACCTATTACCTATCGTTACCAATTCATCAATCGAGTTTGTCCATCTTTGTCTCTTTGGCATTGTTTGGCGGTCTGTGTCGGTATACGTCTCTATCTTTGCACGACCATTGTGTGCCTCTTCGCTAGGTATCTATCGATCAGTATCTCCAACCAACTAGCCTGCCTACTTTGAGGGTCTCTTTCATCCTGAGCGCCGAAGCATACGTACCAAAGCTTGTGGCGGATCGGCTTAGCTTGTGCAGCTGAGAGACACTTGTATTTGTTGGCCACAAAGTTGTAGAAGGCCTGTCGGGAGAGAATCTCCACCGGTCCTGCCATTCGCGAAAGGACATTGAAAATCATGGAAACATGCGTGCACTTATGAGCGAGGAGCCGTTTAAGAGAACTATCCACGATATGCATATGGTATCCCATGTGCCCATTTCTCAATGTTTGGCTACTACATCGGCTGTTTGCGCACGGGAAAAGAGAAGACTTGTTGCTGGGACATGCCAGGACACATTGGAACGACACATCCTAACTAGCCAGACTTATTGCTACAAGTATATGCTATAACTATATATATATACTGCAGCTGGCGTTTTCTCAGTCCAGCTATCGGAGCTTCACTCGTTGCTACGTTGGGAGCCTTGCATGGAGTCCAAAATGCCGCAGTTCTTGAAGAACCTGGCGGCAACAGGAGCCCCGGTCACAGCACTGTTTTTATTCGTTCCTGAGGAGCCCTGGCATGCGCAGGACAACACGGTTGGTTGGTTGGTAGTCTATAATGCTTATATGGATGCTTGTATGGATGCTTACGGATGCTTGTGGTAGGCCGCTTCCCATGGCTGAGCCTTGGAAGTCTTGCGGTCCTATCTACTGGAAAGCCCCTACCATCCCACGTTCCAACTGCAAATCATCGCATCAAGCGCCTTCCTGGCCATCTATCTGGCACATCCTCGGAGAGAAAAATGGAAGTGGTTTTCTCGTGCTCCATTTTGTGCAGAAACATGTTCGAATGCAAATCTGCATGTAATTATTCATAGTTGGAAATATGCAGTTACACGCACACGCACACACACACACACACAGATATATATACCAGTATATATATATATATGTGTGTGTATGTATATATGTGTGTGTAGAGATATGTATTTATATATAATCTGTTGTGTGTGTGTGTGTGTTTGTGTGCAATGCGTACGTGCACAATTATCATTGATGTCATGGCACAGGATGTGTAGTGTGGGTAATTACATGTGCTCCGCATGTCTAGGCCATGCCGGAGGCGTGCGTCCCTATGTTCTGCATCTCAGTGCTATTCACTCTTCGCATTTCTTTCTTCCTATCATGCAAGTTCCCACCCTTGGCCCGCCCCTCTTTTGCTTTCACATTTCCCTCCCGAAAGGGTGGAAGAGATTTGTGATGCCAACATCACCAACCAAATCCCAGTCATATCTATTTAGAAGATCTGCTTTTGAGTTTTTCCAGGTGTGACATCAAAGACTCACTGTGACTCACTATGACTCACTCTCTTGTGTTATCTTTTAGGTATGTGTCTTTTCCGAATGTTTTTTTCCAATACTGTATGTGTTTAAATGATTTTAAATGTGTTTAATAAATCACCGACAAACATTGCAACACGCAAAGCTCTGCCATCCCAAGCTGCCCATTTTCCATGCTCTTTGATCTGCTGGATGAGACGAGGAGCGCCTCGGCGGCCGTCGATTGAGGTTGCCATGACATGCCTGCTTTTCATGCCACGACCTTCCAAATGGATCCAAATGGATTTTACATGAATTACGTGATTTACATGCATCCAAATGATTCCAAAATTTGGCCATGTCCGTCCATGTCCAGCTTTTTTTGTTCTGGAGGCGGGTATTTATGTCCATCGACAAATGTCTTATCCACAAGAATTTACACTTCCCCTGTGTGCGGTCATCTCACCAGGGGGGGCCTGCTTGGATAAGTTTTTTCCTCCAAGTTTAGTCGGGGGCCGTCCACCAATTTCACCATAGATGCGGGATGATGTAGGATTCTAGACAAATACCTTTATCAAACTCTTGGACCATCTCGGACCATCCACAGTCCTGAACCACTTGGCTCCTAACTCACCATAGAATCTGCATCCACCTGCGCAAGCAGAGCAAACGGCTGCCATTCACAGTCTCAAGTGATGTTCGTGGCCCACACCTTGCCCTCAAATGTTCAGGGCCTACCTCTGTGTTCAGCCCATGAATCAACGACTCTTGGTCTGGCCACAGCCCTCCACGCGGCACATTCTCCGAGCCTTGACAATCCAAGAATGCTGTCCTTAGCAACTTTGGGTTTGATCTGTCATGCGATGTTGGGCTCCGCCGTACTTTGAAATATACATCTGCCCAAAACAATGAGTCAATGGATGTCAATAGACCTTTTGGCGATGGCAGTCTGCACTGCATACAGCTTACACGGATTGCATGCAAGTTCAGGCCAACAGTTTCACAAACCCATGGCATGGACGTTCCAGTGGTCCTCTCTTTCACTGTTCCTTTTGCAACCATTTTGCAGCATGCATTTTCACTTTCACAGTCTTCAGGTCCATAGAAGCACTTTCGCGGAGCTTCCGCAAAAGCACCCAAAAACTATGTTGACATAGCTTTCGCGACAAGGGCTTTAGCTTTCGCGAGGGCACTTGAATCTTCCTCAACCATAGAACTGCGATTGCTTCGGAGGTTTCGGACGCGCAATTTAATCCCCTGGACCTTGAACTGGGCAAGTCCTTGTTTCCATGCGCATGGGGTCACATCACTAAGAGAGTGGACATGCGCAATATGAGTGGACATTTGTGACTCAGCCAAACTGGGCCGATAGGGCAAAGAAACTGGATGCAAATGCTATCGTCAACTAGCTGGAGGGATGGGTCATAGGCATAGGCATTCACAGGCTTCATGGGTCAAGAGCCGCCAGTGCACTCTCTGACATACATCAAGAATTCAAAAAATAATAACACAAATTGTACGCAGTGGGCCACCATGGCACCACATGGCACCTTCTTGTGCATTTCTCACCTTCATCGACTTAAGGCTTGAAGATCACTCTTTTGCTTTCCCGCATGGCTTCGACCAAGACGTGCTGGTTTCGATTTCGAAGGCACGACTGATTGAAACGATATTAAAACACTTTAACACGGAAACGGATGATCTCAGCAAGTCTGATCCGACCGTCTCAATCATCTCATTTCTTGAGTTTTGATTGCCCTCCAAATATGCGGGGCAATGCATGCCCAGATTTCTTGGCGGCATCCCTTGGTTGAGACCCCCAGTGCGGCTCAGCTTTGGCACGGAGAGGCCTCATACAGCAAAATCCTCAGTGTCAAACGGGTTAGTGCATGGTGACGCCAATCCTTGTGATAAGCCTAGCTAGCTGCGACAATGCCTTGCTGGCAGCACAAGACTGTCAAGTCAGCAGGTTGAAGAAAGCATCCGAATTTGTTCCTTCTTGGCCCTTCAACTCCCAATTCTTCAGTAGCCTTCAGACCTTTTCAATCCTTTTCATGGTTTGGTTCTTCCCAAGTTACCTCGTTTTCGCTCATCTCGGCAAATTGCTCCAAGCTGATTCCTCCAAACTCCTTCTCAATCTGTTTCCAAAGACCTCAATTGATATGAAAAGTCTGAACATGACAGATATTGCTAGAGAATCCACATAAGAAATCTGGCGGACCTAAACTTCTGCAACTGATGTGTATTCAGTTTTTTCTCAAGAATCCAAACTTCAGATTTTGCAATAGGACCGTTGTGCATTGTTGTGCAATTTTTGTCCAAGAATCGATCGTCTCGTTCTGAAGGTGCCCAGTCCTTCCAACCTGACGCAACCATATCTTTGGCAAAGGCTCGGGCATCAGCAGCCTTGATCTGGCCAGTGTGTTCGTCATCATACTTATCCTGGGATGCAGCGGTGGGAAAACATGGGAAAACTGTAGACAGGCATAGGTGCCATAGTGCAATTATGTGCAATTAGATGCAATTAGCAGGGGAGAGCAGGGGCTAGGCAGCAGAGTCTACAGTGGCATTATCTAAGAGCATGCTATGTTATCCGAACATCTCTCGAATCTCACACTCGCGTCTTCTCATGTATATTCCACTATCGTTGTCCTTTCTCCCTGATCGTTTAGCGCGCCATCTTGCGGCATGAATCGCATGAAATAGAAAACACGGAGAAGAAAAGACAGTGTAAGAACAATTCAGAGGGTGTAGCTTCTTCATGACTCTTTCCAACTTGGGAACATCGAGTCACACATGTTACATGACGAGCGTGTGCGTGTGCGCTTGTGACGCTTCTGCAAGGGCTATAACATGCGTCCTCTGCAAACAAACATGGCATGTGCCCGCTTCATATCTTACTCTGTGATGGGGTCAGTCCAATGCAAAAGTCTGCTTGTCATTGGGATTCTTCAGGCTGGCTAGTTCTTCAAGTATACAAGCTGTCCCTGTAATCATTCCTATGCAAGTGTGTGTGTGTGTGTTCGCGCGTGCGTTTCATGAGTGCACTCTCATGTTTCTTGTTGTCAGCTTTGTTGGGAATATTGGCAGGAGAGATTTCCTGTTGCAGTGCAGGCTAGCTGACCAGGACAAAGCAATTGAAGGCCGGTGGCTTTTCGATCAGTAACCTGTCTATCCCCAGGCTTGGCTCTCCGTTTCCGAGCACCAGGGAAAGCAATTGAAAGTCATGAGAGTGAGACCGAAGTGCTAAGGTCAGCATGCGATCAACGGCCATGCTTTCCCTTCTTTGGGATACCAGTGGTCACCTCCCATTCCCACGGTTTGCTGCTAAAAAATCTCAAAAAGGAACGCTTTGAAAGGAACGCTCTGAGCAATTTCGATCAACTTTGAATGTCTTGAGATGAAAGTTTGTCATTGCAACGACTCACACACATAGTACATCATGGTACTAAGTGATACCGGGCCTTGGGGTGGTGGACGAAAGCTTGCACTCGGAACCACCGGCGATAGAACAATGAAGTAATCTGGCTCGAAACTTTGTGTGGCATCTGGGATGTGCGATGGCAACTGTGTTGGCAGTGGTGTTTCATGATGACGATGACCATGACGATGACCATGACGATGACCATGACGATGACGGCGACGACGACGACGACGACGACGACGACGACGACGAAGAGGAGGACGAGGACCAGGACCAGGACCAGGATGAGCACGAGGACGAGGACGAGGACGGATCTTATTATGATCCTGTGAATCATCTGGAGGGTTGATGATGAGGGAGGAGATGGAAGGAGGGTTCAGGTCAAAAGTCATCAAAAGCAACGGTGCTGGACTCAGGCCTCCCCCTTTGACCACAGCAAGAATCATAAACTCAGCCAGCTATGACCAGTAGTATCCAGTAGTACAAATGCCTGCGAACGTTGGATATCATCTCTGTAGCAGAGACAAGATGTCTTGACTCTAGAGATTTCATTGAAACCTCTGAGATTGGCCCTCGAACATCCGGGAGAAACATCGAGACACTAGATCCATCTAGATCCCAAACAAAGTGTTTTGGTCCAACTTCGATGCAGCAAAAATTCAAACAGATTCAAAAGCTGCTGCCGCGCCAAGGATCCCAAAGCTCTGCAAAGAGCGGCGGATAGGTCTCATGAAACTTTGAGAAGCCGCTATACTGCCTGGAGGAAAACCATCCGGCTACACATTAACCTCCGAAAGTGAAAAATCTCACGAGCACCTCAGGGGCCCAACCAATACGGCCAAGCTGGGCCAGGCCTCGCTATTTCCAAGGCTGCTGCCATACGCTGCCCCCAGTCTGCCACATCTCCATCATCTGGGAAGAGAAGGCCCTCATTATCACCGCCCGGAGCATGTTCTAAAGGCAAGGTCACCTGGCTGAACCGTCACCGACTCAAGGAACCAGATGGAAGAGGGTAAGAGATGGCACGAGATGTTACAAGTCATGCTTCACAGGGAACTGGACGACGCAAAGCATATGTTGCATCCCAGGGCATGTCATCATTCTCAACACAAACCCCCGCCCAAAAAAAAAGAACCTTTCTCCTGCCGACATCCTGCCTCCACCGGTTTCCCATTGAAGGCTTTTCCGCAAGCACAACACCTGCGACGGTGCCGCCCAAAAGGAGAGTCTTGGGATTCAAAAGTCTTTTCATGTTCCCTTTTTGGGGATCATTTGGCAAACTTAGAACAAGCATACCAATGGGTTTTGCAAAAAAGAGTTGATATCTGTAATCCCTATCAGTGTATTGCTTTGGCTAGCCGGAAGTGCACCAAAGTAAGAACGATGGTCATTCATAGGATCGGGTGCTGGATGATACCAGGCTTTGTCTTCAATTTCCATCCACAGGTGAACAATTTCAGATTTGAATTTCAAATGAAGCGATGATTGCATGTCCGTGTGGAGCCGTTTTCTTGTGGCGCATTGGCCGGTGGGCGAGTCAACTTCGCTGAAGCTTCAATCATGCGCCAGGGGAAAAAGACATTTCCTACTTGGAATTATACCTGGACTTTGCAATCTTTGCATTTGCATGGGTACGCGTGCAACTCGAAATTTGGCAGCTGCGAAACAGCGATCTAAATTCGAGGCGGCAGAATATCTCCTCAACGATGGTCCAGCCAGAGCATATGCGGAAAAGGGAATCTTGCTGACCAATCAGCTGTCTGGATACGTGCCATGCCCTGTTTACGAAACCAACTACCATGTTATATACTGTATTTATTTCCTAGTATTTCCTACATGCAGGTGAGCAGGGATACTTCCAATCCTTGAAGCGTCTATGGGTTGCAGTGCCTGGCAGAAGGGTATTTATTGACAGACGCCCAATTGCGACAATGGGGTATGCAGCAGCAATTCCGTGGACTGGACCGTGTACAAAGGGCGTTGCCATGGACAGGGAAAGGTTCTGGAAGTTGATTCATTGCCTGTACCTCCATGTGCCTCCCAGACATCTTGCTAGAATTGACCTTTCTTTCAAGAAAAGACTGGCTTCTATACGCCGGGCCATTACCATCTTCAGAGATGAGAGTGAGCAGCTGAATTTATAGTTGTTTGATGTTTTTTGTCTGATGCCTGCGAGGCCCTACACGTGGTGCCTGTGGCACATTTTCGGCTACATGCATCCCCAATGGCAAATGGATGGTGATTTGTCTTTCTGGGCATCAACATTGGGGAATTTGTTCATCCTAATCAACTGCAACAGATTTAAACGAAAACATCTTGCAAACTTTGCCAACATGTTGTAGCAAGATAAGACGCATGCTGATGCATGTTGTAGAAAGCTTGGAGGCTGAGGAAAGCTTCCCAGCCTGTTCATGGCCCTGGCACACTTGGAGCACATGCACTGATAGTCTAGGAGCTCCCTAGAAACATCAAAGCCCCCGCCAGCAGTCGTGCAGAAGCTGCATACGCCGCAGTAGGGGTGCTGACAATAAGCCTTGGTTTCTCAAGTGTTGCTGGCTGCTCACGTTCATGGACTCTCAAATTCAGTCTTACTGATTCAAGGAATTGTTTGAGCTGCAATGAGCTGTGTGCAAGCTGAAGCCGGTCATCGAATCACTGAACTGCGCATTGAGTCTCCATAGTGAAGCAATCTTGGCAGTGATCATCGTCTTCGCTAGGCTTGCATGCACCGGCAGGCCTGGAAAATGAGACAAAATAAATAAATAAATATATATATATATATGTATATAAATAAAACACGGGGATTGGACTGATACAATGGATGTACACTGATTGGGCCCAGGTTCCAGCATGAACATTAATTATATGCTTTCATAGTTGCAACATGCTTGCAACAGGACGCCAAGTTTAGCTCAGGTCAAACCACATTGCCCTTCAAGGCATGCCTCAGCCAAGGCACAAGGTGAAGGTCTCCATGCGAGCTCTGTGCGCTGCTGCCATTCGCGCTCCAGCTTCCGCCTTGCCGGTCTTCTTCTTCATCATCCCGCCTCAGTGGCTGCCAAACACAGCATATGATGCTTGTCTTTCGAATATTGCATATTGCTTGTCCTCCCCGGCCCGCAGTTCTACACGAAAAATCTAGTCACCACCAGTCTCTTTTCCCCCTTGATCTGCAACAAGCGGCAAAGTGACACCCTTGAGCAGGAAAAGGGACTGCAAGGGCCCGGTGCGGCGTAAAGTATTTCAGGTGCTGAGCCAAATTCTGGCTGCGAACAAAAGCTGCTGCGATCAGGACCACTCCAAAAAATCATACTGGTTTATGAAGAAGACTGCCTGAAGAGAGAATCTGGCATTTCAGGGGTCGCTTGCCGTGTGGGACCCTGTGTTTCAGCATCCTATCTATCTATCTATTTCATTCTATTTCTATCTCTTTCTCTTTCTCTTTCTCTCCGGCATTAGCAGCCTCGCCTATCCAAACATGAGAGAGGGATCAAGAAAACAATTGGGATGCATCAAAAAAATAAGGACGGAGGATCAAAAAAAATGGGATGCATCAAGAAAAAAAATGATGCATCCTCTATACCTGTCTGCCTATACCTGTCCGTCAAATCATGTCCGCTCAGACCTAGCTATCCAGTGGGCATCCTCGTTTCATTTGCAACTTACATTTTTTCGTATCATTGATCTTTCTATCGGACTATGTCTGATGTCTGGCTCTTCATTGATGTAGCTGTGTCTGCCCGTCTGTTCCCGTGCCTGCGCGCCATCTAAACCGTGCCACCATGTGCCACCCAGGTTCCGGCAATTCCATCCTTCGCAGCCTTGTCCCAAGCTCGCATCAAGACATTGGCCTCGGAGTCGCTTCTGAGACTCCAAGTGGCGATCACGGCCACCACAGAAAAACTAGACGACGGTTGGCCCGAGAGCGAAAAAAACGATGTTATAGCAGCCTCAAGTATACGAAGCAAAAATAATAACGGATCGATTTACAGATGCAGCGAAAGTGATGGTGAAGATGATGGTGATGATAATGAAGTAGGAGAAAATGATGGGAAGGTTGCGATGATGAAGCGTACCGGCGCAAAACGCACCACAACTTAACGTACCAGCGCAAAAAGTACCAGAGCAAAACCTACCAAGACAAAACGTACCAAGACCAAACGTACCACAGCAAAACGTACCAAGTCAAAACGTACCAGACAGCAAAACGTACCAGAGCAAAACGCACCACAACCTAAGGTCCAAGACAAAGCGCGCCACATCAAAACGTACCAGCACAAAACGTACCAGAGCAAAACGTACCACAGCAAAACGCACCAGACAGCAAAACGTATCAAGACAAAACGTACCAAGACCAAACGCACCATAGCAAAACGTACCAAATCAAAACCTACCACAGCAAAACCTACCAGAGATTGAAAAGTACCACAACTTAACCCACCAGCGCAAAACGTACCAGCGCAAAACGTACCAAGACAAAACGTACCAAGACCAAACGTACCGCAGCAAAACGTCCCAAATCGAAACGTACCACAGCAACACGTACGCACCGCATAATGTACCGAATCAAAACGTACCAGCGCAAAACGTACCAGAGCAAAACGTACCACAGCAAAACGTACCATATCAAAACGTACCGCAGCAAAACGTACCAGACAGCAAAACGCACCAAATCAAAACGTACCACAGCAAAACGTGCGCGGTGCCGAAACAAGGTTCAAAATCGCAATTTTACCTCAGTTTTTGACGTTCGATGTCGAGAAAACGCGAAACGGTCACGACTGAGAATTTAAAATCGCAATTTTACCTCAGTTTTTGACGTTCGATGTCGAGAAAACGCGAAACGGTCACGACTGAGAATTTAAAATCGCAATTTTACCTCAGTTTTTGACGTTCGATGTCGAGAAAACGCGAAACGGTCACGACTGAGAATTTAAAATCGCAATTTTACCTCAGTTTTTGACGTTCGATGTCGAGAAAACGCGAAACGGTCACGACTGAGAATTTAAAATCGCAATTTTACCTCAGTTTTTGACGTTCGATGTCGAGAAAACGCGAAACGGTCACGACTGAGAATTTAAAATCGCAATTTTACCTCAGTTTTTGACGTTCGATGTCGAGAAAACGCGAAACGGTCACGACTGAGAATTTAAAATCGCAATTTTACCTCAGTTTTTGACGTTCGATGTCGAGAAAACGCGAAACGGTCACGACTGAGAATTTAAAATCGCAATTTTACCTCAGTTTTTGACGTTCGATGTCGAGAAAACGCGAAACGGTCACGACTGAGAATTTAAAATCGCAATTTTACCTCAGTTTTTGACGTTCGATGTCGAGAAAACGCGAAACGGTCACGACTGAGAATTTAAAATCGCAATTTTACCTCAGTTTTTGACGTTCGATGTCGAGAAAACGCGAAACGGTCACGACTGAGAATTTAAAATCGCAATTTTACCTCAGTTTTTGACGTTCGATGTCGAGAAAACGCGAAACGGTCACGACTGAGAATTTAAAATCGCAATTTTACCTCAGTTTTTGACGTTCGATGTCGAGAAAACGCGAAACGGTCACGACTGAGAATTTAAAATCGCAATTTTACCTCAGTTTTTGACGTTCGATGTCGAGAAAACGCGAAACGGTCACGACTGAGAATTTAAAATCGCAATTTTACCTCAGTTTTTGACGTTCGATGTCGAGAAAACGCGAAACGGTCACGACTGAGAATTTAAAATCGCAATTTTACCTCAGTTTTTGACGTTCGATGTCGAGAAAACGCGAAACGGTCACGACTGAGAATTTAAAATCGCAATTTTACCTCAGTTTTTGACGTTCAATGTCGAGAAAATGCGAAACGGTCACCGCCGACAACTCAAAATTGCAACTTTACCTAGGTTTTAGACGTCCGAAACGCACGAAACGGCGCACATGTCACGTTTCGTGGCGGTCCGGCGGCACCGCCCCGGCCTTAGAGAGAAGAAGAAAGAAGAGCGAGAGAGAGAAAGATCTGCAGATGTCAGCGTTTGAAGATCTAGATCTGCAGACGTCAGTTGTGAAGATCTAGATCTGCAGATGTGAGGTTGTGGAGATCTAGATCTGCAGATGTGAGGTTGTGGAGATCTAGATCTGCAGATGTGAGGTTGTGGAGATCTAGATCTGCAGATGTGAGTTGTGAAGATCTAGATCTGCAGATGTGAGTTGTGAAGATCTAGATCTGCAGATGTGAGTTGTGAAGATCTAGATCTGCAGATGTGAGTTGTGAAGATCTAGATCTGCAGATGTGAGTTGTGAAGATCTAGATCTGCAGATGTGAGTTGTGAAGATCTAGATCTGCAGATGTGAGTTGTGGAGATCTAGATCTGCAGATGTGAGTTGTGAAGATCTAGATCTACAGATGTGAGGTTGTGGAGATCTAGATCTGCAGGTGTGAGGTTGAGAAGATCTAGATCTGCAGATGTTGATGATGCTGATGTGATGATGTACAGATGTTGATGATGCTGATGCGATGATGTACAGATGTTGATATACAGCTGATTTTTTACGAAGAACCCTTCGCAGACGCTCTCGGGAATAACACAAACGCGACTTGCCGTTAAGAATCATAATGAAAGTATCATAAGGAAAATGTTGATGTGCCATTGGTTCGTTTGCAGCTCCCATATTTGTGGGAGGCACTGTGCGGTGTAGCTTGGGCACACATCATATATCATATCAAATGGTGGTTTCTCAAACTAGGATGCCCCACGAATCATCCATTAGCCGTAATATTTAGTAACCATGTTAAATAACAAACCAACCATTTCTATCCATTTTGGGGTACCCGTTTTGTAAGAAACACCCATATCACTGACTGATTCCCTTGCCGCCAACTCCAATGCTGCCATATGCTGCCCAAATGCATTCATGATGTAGGTTTTCTGCTCGTGGCACCCCAGGCAGCTCTGCAAGCCCTTTAAGGCTGGAGGACCTGGGAAGTCACGATGCCACGTGCCATGGGAAGTGGCTTCAGCTCAACCATCTTCAATTCTTCAACCATAAAAATATAAAACGATATAAAATGCATATGTCTACTTGTAGATGTCTATAGTAGTTTGTAAGGATTAGGTAAAGACGATGCAGGGAAGTCTTCTTAATATACAAAATCAAAACTCATTCATAAGTCATCACAGATCGGACACAGTGTGGGTTGCTGGAGGGTGATTCGCTGAACTCAGCAACGTTGCCAAGGTGTCTGCTAGAGTGGATTGGTTCTCTGCCACTGAAGGCTGACCGCTGCACAGTGCCCACCCTGACCCACCCACCTGGAATCGGAATGGTCTTCACAACCGTTCCTGAGTGTAGGAATCGCCAGAGGTACCACATTTGTTCAGCATCATTCAGCATGCTTTGGGTGTGTGCAACCGCTGCAACTTGACCGTTCATTGCTACACAGTGTTAGAAAACCCGAGGTATTTCCATGTTCATTTCAATGCTTCGAGGCGGCCCTTACTTTCTCATGCTGCGGCATAATCAGTGCTGTGGTGAAACTACTGGTACTGTATCTGCGCCCCAGTTGTTCCAGAGCCAATCACTTGTTCAAGAACTTCCTTGAGCCTCCCGCTTGCCCTCAAGACAAACGCGCTCGCGAGCCGCTTGCATGGTAAAGGTCCGGCTCTCCATCTGCTAATGCACCGGTAATTCTGAAATATGTGAGCGCGCTTGCGTGAAGATCTGTCGGGCACTTCATGACCAGATGTACCCGGATATGACTGCGCTGTAACGGGTCCACTTGATGACTCCAAACTATTCCGAACTCATGGCAGCCAGCCTACGTCCAAAGAGACTTAGAACTAATCATCGTGGTAACATGTATTGCTCAAGCACTTCTCTATTAAAGGGTGAATCATTAAACATTGACAGTGACTAACCATCATTTGATATGAACATATATGAACCATCACTAACCCTCAAAAATCAGGGCGCACAGGAAAATGACACCCTATGCGACCAATGCCGGGGCCCCAAATGTCCCAACCTGTGAAAACCAGACCCTGCCCTGTCCAAGCAGCCATCCGACTTGTTTCCAAGAACTATTGCCTTAGATGGTGCTAAGTCTCCCTGAAGTGGTCAACAGCAATTTGCTACAAATCCTTTTCTTAAACGGAAAACGCCAATTCCATTTTTCCGGAACTTGAAACATGTTGAAACTCTCCGTCTTTGGCCGGCCTGGCACTCACCAACGAACACCAACGAACTACAAATATGACGAAGTCAAAGGCGCTTTCAACTATGCAATCACTGGCAATGATGCTCATGCTGGTTGGATCAAAGCTCTAGAAGATTCAGAGACAAATGCTGCCATGAACATAGGATGCAGTCTAGCAGCTGGGCATGACGGCAGCTGCAAATAATTTTGGGGCCGAGGCGCTTCTGTGGAATCAGAATACACTGCATAATGATTACATTCGAAAATACCACATCCCTTCTGGAACCTGGGCTGTTGCATGCAGTGATTCTGAGAGGGTTTCGTAGTTGGATGAAGGATTATTCTCCCTGATGATCCCTGACGGGGATTTCAGGATTCTGCTATTGGTACAGGGCCCATGTTATTTGCAAAGAGGAGAGTACACGGAAAGTGTTGGAAAACATGAGATGTGCACAGGCTGAACTAAAGCCACCGGGAGGTGCAGAGGCTCAAGACTTTCCTTCCTTTCCTTCCTTTCCTTCCTTTCCTTCCTTTCCTTCCTTTCCTTTCCTTTCCTTTCCTTTTCCATCTCTGTCTTTCCTTTCCCTCTTTTTCTGTCTTCTCTCACCTGATCTCACCTTCCGCGGATCGCGTCTGCCAGGTTGGATCTTGCCACGGCTCTGAACCCAAATTTTGCTCAACGACCAAGGAGCTGAAATTGTGCCAAGCTGATTTCGATTGATGCTGGCTGTACCACCATGAAGCCTTACAGCACAAAGCATGCAGCATGTGGGAGCTCGGAGTTCGTTGCCTTCTTCACCGCCAGCTAATTTTCAGGCAAATGAACCACCGAAAACTGCGCAACAGCAAGCAGCAATATCATCTACTACTCAAAATCCAAATAGGCAGAGGGTATTTCCGACCGACCATGGCCGAGCTACAGAAAACTGAGGAGCGGTTGTTCCAAATCTCGCCTGGGTTCGACAAAGCGGCTCAGCAAGCACTGTGAAAAAAAAATGGGCGGCGACATGAAATCAAACCAGCTTGAAACCTTCCCGGCAACACCAAATCAGAGTTCGAGTTGCTCTGGTTTGCTTATTGTAGTTGAATGTAGTTGAGTGGTTGCCTGGTTGCCTCTTGTTTTCCCTTGTCTCTCAGTCTCTCAGGTTCAGGCTACTATTTGCATCGTCTTTCTGATCTATGAGGTCGAAGCTTGGATCCTGAACAGGTGTGAACAGCACATGAATTGCAGGAAGCACAAGAGTGGAAAATAGTGAAAGACAGTGGAAGATAGAAGATATATGGTGATATACAATGGAAGATAATGGAAGATCCTGGAAGTTTGGAGGCACAGTTGTTGCCGGTTTTAGATGCACACCTGACTGACAGCGACTCCCAATCAATTTAACAAACAAGTCTGATGCATCTTGTGCAATCGAGTGATTGAGCCTGGCCCAGATGATGGTTTCCGTGAAATCCCGAACATGTTACAACAACGTGATGCCACCTTAGAACTATTGAAAGTGTTCTGGTTTTATCATGTTTGATGCAAGTTGGAGCCATGTAGGCCCGCATCGGTTCTGTGCCTGTCCTTACATTTGAACAATTTGCATCAATTTTTTGAGGCCATTTTGGATATTTTGGGACCTATTTGGCGTCCATAATTAGGACGGTTATGTGTGCCCATGTTGGAGGAGAAAAGACCGTTGAACATGGACCCAACATGGGCTCCACAGCGCGCCCAGCATGGGACGAATGCCGCTCAACATGGGCCTAGCGCAGGGCTCAGTACTTCTCACCTCGCAGGCAAACATGAAACATGAGACCGCCCACACTCTTCTATCCCTGCGTGCACCGCCCAATATATAGCTCTATATAAGTCTGAAGGTATAGGCATGTAAGTGGTTGTAATCCACCTTGCAGTCCTGAGGCTTGTGCCATCTCACAACTATTACAAATATGACTATGACTATCTATCATTTTGGCTGTTTATCCGCCTATCTAGCCATCTATCTACCGATCTATCCGCCTGTCTGCCTGCTTACGCATCATCTAGATGTGTACCTGCTCTCCGTCTATCCATTTTACTTTTCTATTCATCCACTGCCTGCCAATCTACCTAGTCTGTTTTCCAGGAGCGCTTATCTCGTCCACAAAGGGCAACTTCCCAAACAGCGGTCGGCTTGATCTAAGCAATGACTCTGTCCTTAAAGTTTAGCGTCTTCAGCTGTAGTTTTCCCACGTTTGGTGGTACTTAGATGCATCGTTGCACAACGAGTTTGTGGATGTTCCGATGGAATTGACGACTGCACGATAAGCAGTGCGCATCCAGTCGATCCCAGTAGTAGGGACCCCGGCAACATGAACACGTGAAACGACGTGACATCTCAAGCTCCTTTTCCAAAAGTGTTGTTTCGTTGCACCGGTCCCTGTCCTGTCCACGTGCTATCGCTTCCCTTGGTGCCCACGAGCACGCCGCAAGGACGCTCATGACCACGGCAACCTCCACAGGTTAAAGAAGCGCAACGTTTTCACCGACGTGTGGCACTCAGATCTGTTTGGTCAAGACATGCGGTGCAGCTGGTCCATGTTGGTCCAGTTGGTGGCTTCCAACGCCCTACAACCAAGCTCCGAACAGTGCCAATGAACGCCAAGGCGAATCCTGAAGAACAACAGGCACACAACTAGGAACTGGAAAATGCTGGAAAAATGAAAGGACTTGAACTTCACTTTAGCTTGAGGGCCAAAGCTGTCGAAAAACAGACTGGTTCAATGATTCAAAGTCATCGAACAATGATCTGGTTGCAGCATGCCGGTGTCCAAATGCATCCAAGCAACTCCTAAAACTCAATTTGGCATCGCCATGCCATGATCCTGACTCAGGTGACGGTAGCCAGGCAAAGGACGGCGATGCTTTTTCACAGTCCAGATTCGACTGATGAAGTTGGCGTTTCCATCAACAAAATTATGACGTTGGAGAACGTGGGTTTGAACGGTCCTAGGCCTAGATGACAATACAAAAATTCACAAAAATTCAACGAGAATTGCTACATTGGCCAACGTTGGACAACCCTCACCTGGAATCGAATGATGTGGCAGCAGAGTTGCATTGAAGAACCTTTGATTTGTGGCCTAAATAAAGGGAAAATCACAACTTTCGGCCCGGCCTGGTACAGATTCGATTTCGTCACTTTCATCCGGATTTTCTTCATCCTCTCCAAACTCAACCGTGCGACCTGCAGAATGTTTCGCAGCGGGATGACAGGCCACAGGCGCCACTGGGAGTCTAGCCATGACAAAATGCAACACACATCTGATCCACCATGCCTACACTTCAGGCAGTGCAACAGTAAGAATCTGCTGCACCAATGGGGGAAACTAAAAGCCAGCCAGCTAGCTGTTTTCAGAGCCCTGGTCGGCCCAACGGCAATCCAACACAAAGATAGAAACATGGCATGATAATGCACTTTTAATATACACGAATTTTGAATTCGCGAACCGGCCTTCTAGAATCGCAAATGACTGAATCCCTCGCATGGAGCAAGCGCGATCAAACTGGCCACCCGCTTCTGAAACAAGGAAACACTTGAGCCAAAACAAACACACAGGCATGTTACATCATGGGGGAAAAATTCAAAGTACTTTTGCTATGGACGTTTGTCACACCAGAGAGTTTCCGCATGTTTCCGCTGTAGAATTCAAGGCGCGTCAGTTTCCACGCAAATGTTCCTTTATCCTTTTAGAAGTCCTACCAGCACTGGTAGTACACTGGGCAAGGAAACGCAAAGTGCGTGATCTTCGTCTCTCATCACCTTTCCTGCATGCCCCATTCCTGTTTAGTTTTCACGTAGAATGGCCACATATCAAACAAGTAGCACGGCGCAATGATGCGAACAATTGAATCCTTTTCACCATCCTTCGATTTCGACATATGATGCGCATGATTTTTCTTCTGTTCATCTGTTCCACAATGTCACGTTTCATGTTTTCATCTGCTCCAGACCCTGTATTCCAAAACTGGGCCGACATATGCCATGTTTGGGACGGGCATTGTTTTTGCAAAACTTGTTCTCTCAGTCATTGGCTCTACAATTTTGGTGGCCGAAACAAGTGCGTAAAAGGCCACCATGAGTTGACAAGGTTGTTTCTTTGTTTAAATTTGGCAATTCATTTTATTAGTGATTTATTTGTATCATTCAATTTCTGATCTCTTGATTGTGTGAAACATGTCCATCCTGGAGCCGGGCTAGTGGCCAGCCAGTCCCTTGACTGGGCGGATGTGCTCAAGCGTGGGACGACGGAACATATTTTGCTGATATGCTACCATGGAAGGAGAGGGAAAAAACAGCCTAAGGCTGGAAAAAAAAACCTCCCCCCTCAAAAAAAACAAGGGGCCACAGTCTCCGAATTTCCCTTCTTACACTGACGTTCTGCTCACATTGCGTTTGGATCTTCAAACAAAAGCCCAAAAGTTGCCAGCAACGGTGAGGAAATGGGCGGGGCGATGAACTACGTTCACATTGTCTCGTCACCATCTGTTTCGTATTGTTTCGTTCCTGTTTATTTTGGCCAGTGTCCTTGGCAACGCCGACACTTCGAATGGGGCGACGTTTAAGAAAAACAATGTTGGGCCGCCAACAATTTGCCTTATTTCAGCCTGCCGAATCATCATTCCGGACTGAACCTCCCGCAAATTGACTTGCGATAATGCTGGCTAAGGATGGCTAAGGAGTGCAGGATCAAAAAAAAAATTTCTGGATCAAAAAAAAATTAAAATCTGAGGATCAAAAAAAATTAACCCGTATTTCTATTGTCTGGCCAAGAGAAATTTAATTTTCTAATTTTTTTTGATCCTCCAATATGAATTAATTTTTTTTTGATCTCCAGAGAAGGCAGGCAAAGGTGACAAATCCAGCTGCAGACTGGAAGGGGTCAAAAAAAAATTAATTGGTGTTTTCATGGGTGCTGTTTGATCCAGACAAGGCAGAGGTCACAACAGTTAAACTGCGATGGCATCCTTCAATAAAAGGATCCACTAAAGTGCCTTCGCTCAGCGGATGCTTTGCTTTATCTGCCTATTCTGTTTGTTTTTCATTCTGCCGATGATGACGCTGGCGATGACGACCACATATGATGTTCGATGTTTGATGATTGGCGGGGGGGTTGGGTGGGGCGCAGCCCCCCCCATGAGCATCATGATTACAGCGATGACGAAGATGATGGAGATGATGACAACGATGATTGCGATGATGGTGATGATGTGATGTGATGTTCGATTTTGATGATTGGCGGGGGGTGGGGGGGGGGGGGGC
>VSDK01025142.1:190825-287983 GCA_009767595.1 Symbiodinium kawagutii
TTCCTTCCTTCCTTCCTTCCTTCCTTCCTTCCTTCCTTCCTTCCTTCCTTCCTTCCCCTGCAATTTTATTGTTTTTTATTGCATTTTACAATTTTATTTGATTAATTTAATTTTTTTTTGATCCGGATTAATTTTTCTTTGATCCGGTTAAATTTTTTTTTGATCCAGAAAAATTTTTTCTTGACCCCTCTCCCATGGCTAAGCCGGTTTACGGTTGTTTGAAAATATATAAGCATGACAAATCATCTCCAAGACCTGCATTGCGAGGCATAGTTTTCTGAAAATGTTTGACCATGGGGGCATATGGGAGCATGGAACTCCACAAATGCTGAGTATATAGAGCTTTATAAAAATATGTTGGCAAATTGGAACCACACTGGCGCCACACTTTGTTGAAAATGCTACCGAAAACCAGGAGTTTTGGCAATTGGAGGCCTTTGTTGCTGCATTGGAAATTACATTGTAAAAAATTGACCAAAATTTGCCCAGGTTGTACCAGTCAATTGACCCGGTCCGTTTCCAGGTTTGACTGTCACCTTTGTTGTCCGAAAAAAAATGGGACATCATTGGGGTGGGGATACGACGTTTGGATTGCAAGTGTGGGTTTGAAGAAAAAAGTTCTACGAGTAGCAGTTGATCATGAGAGTCTGTTCGCATCCTTGCCCAAACAAAACGTGCCAAAACCCTACCTTCAATTTACATCAATTGCGGCGTGCAATTTACACTTGCCAGCTGGGAAACATGGAAGGCCACACATCATCCCATATTCAGCATGGAGTGAAGCAAGGTGATGTTCTCAACCCCTCACTTTTCAACGCGGCATTGGTAGAGACGGTCGCCACATGGAAATTACGATCTGGCATATTTGGCAGTGAAAAATGTGATTTGGCGAAAATTTTGACCCATGTTGGCTGCGCTGACGATTAATTGCCTTCAGCGACGTCCCATACAGTCTATACAGTCTGAACACTTATGTCGGAAATTGTTCAAGTGAATTCCGAAAGCCGGCTTGGTTACCAACACACCTTTAAAAAATCACAACACAGCCCTTGGCTTGCCCAATGTGCATCGAAATTGCAAATGACATGGTCGAAATTCCTCACGGCAAGCCACCTTACAAATACCCTGGAACGCTGATCCATGGTGATTTGAAGCAACAATCACCCGTGGAATGGTATCACTGCGTCAAGTCTGCTTCGGACAAATTCCAATACTACCGAACAATTTTTATTAACAGGCATGTGGCATTGACATTGGACATGAAAATGTTGGACGCTTGCATCACATCGACAATCATGTTTGGTTTGCCTATTTTGGTATTTACATCGCCACAAATGATCAAAAATTGATGTAATCCAGCACCGGATGCTATGGAGCGTGGCGTGGTTGGAAAATTTGCTCACCCAGAGAAAGCTGGAATGATGTGAAAGATGAATAAATTTGGCACCAGACTTCAACATGGTGGTGTAGCAATGCAACCGCCAACCATTTGGAATATACCATGGACAAAACAACAACATTCTGTGGCACATCGTGCCGTATGTTTCATTGAGTTCGTGGGCCCGAATTTCATCGAAATTCTAGATTTTGAAGACCCATGAATGCTGTGGAAAACATGTGTTTGGCATAAGCGGAATCGAAAACGCGGACGACCCGTTTTGCGAGCGTGCCATGTTTTGACCGTATTCACGCGGCATCGTCAAGCCACATTTTTCCCTGCTGATCATGACGGAAACAACTGCAAACATACAATGGATGTGGTTGACAGCAGTGAAATAATTTACGAATTCCAGCCACAATGATCACAATGTTTATTTTGTTGGCGCCCATTGTCTTGACAGGACCATAGTCATTGACTCGGACTCGGGAAAACGGAACGGTCCTGTGGGTTCGAGGGCCATGTTTCACTTCGATGCGCGTGGGCAAGAACCCCATCCAAAAAAAAAGAAGGCGAAGAGAAACCAAAACGGCTATAATAATAACAGCCTTGGTCCACAAGATTCACATGCAGTCCGTCCATGTTGGTTACTGTCGTCCAATCCCGGCCCAGTCTAACTACCACATACTACCACCACCTTCACCCCACTTCCACCCCACATAAATTTACTTCACATTAGTCACCTCAGCCCAACACAAGCGAAAACATCGGTCCGGAATAGTGTATTGAAGGGTCCAACTGTGATTTCTCAAGGAAAAATGCGAAAGTGAGGTCGAAAAATATAAAACGAGGCAATTAATGCCTTTTTTTCGCCTTTCGCCGCCCGAGCGGCACGGGGTTCACTTTGGGCATCTTTGGGCGCATTTTTTGGATCACTTTGGGCGCAAGTTTACCTGGACGTTCTCGGGGTCACTTTGGGCGCACATTTAGGATCACTTTGGGCGCACATTGACCGCCAACAGTCTCGGGTGGTCACTTTGGGCGCATTTTTCGGATCACTTTGGACGTAAATTGGATGTGGCCACCAACCTTCAGGGTTCTGGGGGGGTTGGGGAACATAGACAGGCAACGGTGTTGGATGACTACCTCGACATTTGAACATAGACAGGCAACGATGTTGGATGACTACCTTCACATTTGGCCAAAAACCTTTAGGATTGGGGGGGTGGGGAACATAAACAGGCAACGATGTTGGATGACTACCTTGACATATGGCCAAAAACCTTTAGGGTTATCGGGGGGGGTGGGGAACATAGACAAGCAACGATGTTGGACGACTACCTTGACATATGGCAGCCAATGTTTAAGGTTTTGGGGGGGTGGGGCACATAGACAGGCAACGATGTTGGATGACTACCTTGACATATGGCAGCCAATGTTTAAGGTTTTGGGGGGGTGGGGCACATAGACAGGCAACGATGTTGGATGACTACCTTGACATATAGCCAACAACCTTGAGGGTACTGGGATGTGGGGAAAATACACAGGCAACGATGGTGGATGACTGCCTTGACATTTGGCAGCCAACCTTTACGGTTTTGGAGGGCTGGCACCGAATGCCACGCCTACCACAAACAAGAGTGAGGGGGCACAGGCAACGACAGGTGACACACGCGTAGGAGGCTCCGAAAGAGACCCTCAAGAGTCGCAGACTTGCCACGCCGGCCAGACAAAGATCATCTTGCGCCCGAAGCGAGCCGAAAAGTAAGCCCGAAGCGATCCAAAAAGTAAACCCGAAGCGACCCCCGCCCCGCCCGAGCCATGCAAGAAGCTTGCTACGATCCTAAGCGGACATGGGGACAAAAATGCGTCGCTAGTGACAGCAAAATGCTACAAAGGATTGCTCTTCAGCGATCCAAACATGTTCTCCTTTGGCTGCTTCAGGCCATGGGAGCCCAAATCTAAAATTTGCAAATGCAAACAGGCGATCATCATCCCACCTTTGGCATGGACGACCGGGATCACGCTTTGGTTCTGTTGTAAAATTCGACGGCCAATTGTCCACAGGGTTCCACACTGATGCCAACATTGGCCACTGGTTTGTTTTGGCGCAAAAAGTTGATGCCATCCGAAACTGCCTCACAATTTTTTCGGTGCAACGTCGGAGGGAACATGTCTCAGTGGCTCTGGCCAATTTCAATTTCATTGCGCGCATGGTTTCATGATGTTTCATGCCAATCTTCACCAGGAACACGGACCCAACCAATTATGGATCTCATCATGCGTCTTTGCGCGCCATCCAATCTTGACAGCTGGCTTAGTGTAAGAGGCACGGTTGACACACCGAACAATGCAGTTAGCCTTGATTTGTCCAAGGTTTTTGACAGAATACGGTGGCCTGCACTTTGGGGAGCGCGTCGTGCACAAGGAATTTCAAATCACTTGGCTTAGTTTCTGGAATGTTTGTCTGCCCATCAATCTGGCAAGGTGGTTGGACAGTCGGATGTGAGTGATTTGTTTGACATTCGGGCGGAAGTGCGGCAACGGTGTGTCCTCAACCCCCGGCTTTTTTCAGCTGTTCATCAATATGCGAAGACATCATGGCGACCGCAGTTGAGTTGAGTTGATCCCGCATGCCCGGAGGCAGCCCCTTGGGGCGCAGGTGGCTGGTGAAACCTTTACAACAAAATGAAATCATGGCGACCGCAAATCGAACATTTAGGATTCGATTTACAAGATGGCATGCCACGACTGTTGGACCTACGATATGCCGATGACATTTTGATTTTTTCACGCAGTTGTCCTGATGCATTGCTTTTGTTGGACAAACTGATGGCCGAACTGGAGCAAGTTGGTTTGGTTCGCAGCGCATCGAAAACAACGTTGATCACAACGGAGGCAAAACCACCAAGGGCAGTGACATGCAGTGACAACACATCGCGGTGAACAACTTCAAGCTCTGGCGACTGCAGTTGGCCATAAATGATTGGGCGGCCGCAAGCACGGGTCGACCTCGAGCACATTATATTGGAGGCAATGCGGAATAGTGAACAAGAAATGTCACCAACCACATGTCCTGATGATTTTTCCCGCTTTTGGTTTGCAGCTGATTTGCAATCCTTGGTCCAACAGCAGAGGGACAGTCGATGCAAACCCGAAAAGGCATCCTTGTCCAAGACTCCAAGACAATTCGAAAATTATTACGGAAACAATGTCGTAAAATTAAAAAAATGAAAACCGAAAGGGTTTTGCAGGAATTTTCGGACCTTGGGCACTTGGACAAGTTACAGCTTGATTGGTTCCAGGCAAACAACCGGGACAATGCAGAAATGCCTGAACCAAATACTTTCGCGGAAACTGTGGAACACATTTTTCACTCTGATGTTGGTTGGGCACACAAGATATTTACAACCCGTGCTAAGGTCAGTGAAAAAGCAAGTGCTGCTTTGGCATCCCGCCACTTACCATGATGGAACTTCGCCGTTCGATGGCAAAGATGAGGAACCGCAAGCGTGCTGATGACGGTCTGGTGGCTGAAATGTTGAAATGGAGAAATATCGCTTTCGCTGCTGGACATTTACAATGGCATGGTTGCAACTGGGACGTGTGATGGAAATTGGCAACATACAGTTTTCAAAATGTTACCTAAAAATGGGGACATGTGCCCGCCGAACACTCGGAAGCCCATTGCCATACTGAAAATTACTTGCGAGGCTTTCACCCGTTTGTTATTTTTACGCTTGCGGCCGACAATGGAGCGATGCCAATCTGATGATCAAATGGGTTTCCGATCTGGCACTGGTGTGGGTGGTGCGCTGACTGTTTTTGAAGCAGTTCGCGGAAAATCCTCTGAATGGAAACCGGGTCTTGGGTTTGCAAGTTTGGACTTACAGAGGGCCTCCGACAGAATTGAATACGATGCATTATTCCGCGCCGTCGCCAATCAGGACGTGGATGATGGACACATTGAGGTTCCAGCATGTTTGTACCACGGCCAAGAAGGTTCAGTCACAGGCTGTCGTACATTCAACATAGACCGAGGTGCCAGACAGGGCGACGTTCTTAGCCCCCTTCTCTTTAATGCAGGTCTCGAACCCGCAATTGCTTCATGGAAACGTCGTTTGCATGAACATGGCCTGGCAATTGGTGACGGAAAACGGTTGACCAACATTCGGCACGCAAATGATTTGATGCTGTATGCAAATTTTTTTGCCGGAAATGATTGAAATGATGGATATGCTGCAGTCGGAACCCTCCTTGGTTGGCTTACACTTGAATGCTGCAAAAACGATATTGTTCACTACTGATCCTGATCGCAGGTTGTCACATATTGTTGTTGGCGATGCTTCTGTTGAAATTCTGCTGGGGGACGCCGTCCCCAAATATTTGGGAAAACTTTGCGGTGAAATTTCCCAACGCAGTACTGCGGATCGAGCACATCGTCTTCAAGCGGCATGGTGCGTTTTTACAAACCGAAACAAAGATGTGTCATTGAAATTGCCGCTGGGATTGTTTGATGCAGTCGTGAGTCCCACTGCGGTTTTTGGTTTGGCTACCTTGCCCCTCACGACCCTAACGCGAACTGAACCGCGCATGTTGCGTTCGATTGTTGGCTGGGTGCGATTTGGAAACGAAGACTGGCAATTGACAATGCGAAAAAAGAGGGACCAATTGGATCATGCAGTGATGACTTACCCAATGTCTTTATGGACTGAGCGACTTCACAAACGGCAATATCGGATGGTGTCATTTTCCAGTGCACACACAAAAAAAAGGAGCCAATTTGACATCATCCTGGGCCCCTGAAGACCATGGGTGGTTAAAGTTCGGCATCATGCCTAAACGGTTGCCTGGTCGTCCATGCCAGAGGTGGGATGACAGGCTAGCTTCCTTTGCAATGTTAAAATTTGGATCATCATGGCCCGGGGCGGCCAAGAGACGAACAGAATGGATTGCCGACGAGCGTGTTTTTTTGACTTTCTGTTGCCAAACATGATTTTGATTTTCCATTCCCTGTTCTACGAGGATCGTGGTCTGCAAAGCTCGGACGGGGCGAAACGCAAAAATGCGCGTTCGATTGGGTCCCGGCAAGTTTTTCTTCGAAACAACGATGTTTGGAACCCACTATCCTTCCAAGGTTCCGCGCAACAGGAGTCAATGTTTCGTGTTTGACCGACCGACTCGGCCATTTTCAGAATGATTTGTTCCCATTCATGGAACGACCCAGGGGGGTTGTGAAGAAATTGTTCGGACAGCTGACCTTGGTATGAACTGATTGGAAGGGAAACATTGGACAAGCAAAGTGGCACGGATGAAGACGTCTGGCCAAGCGGATAGGTAAAGAGAGAACAACATAATGACCAAGAGACATGGACATCAGATCAACTGGCTGACCGCGTTTTATGTTGAACTCGGACCTTCCAAACTTAAGACGTTTTAAAAAGTTTTGAAACCTTTTTCCTGTTTTAGCCGTTTGAACCATTTGATCGACTGGCAACAAAACAAAAAAAAACTGCTATGAGTCAAAAACATTGGCCCAGAGGAGAGGTCAAGTTTTTCACCCCGCCTGCGCCCTAAATAGGCTGCATTCAGACGCGCAGGCGCAAAGTCAAAGTCAAAGTCGAAACAAAACAAATTCGTTCTCACACAAATCTGTGTGTTTTCAACCTATGGGGCGTTCGTGGCTGCTTGCTGTTACAACATCGTGCCCCACAGGCAAAATTTTCCAGGATGCATACTACCGAAACGTGCCGGCATTTCTTGGTCGGCCATTGAAACCATCGGTCCTGAATAAGAGAACCGGGTTGAAACCAGAGCAAGTACTGCTCCGGCATGATGGATGATTTGTGGTGGATTTTGTTAACAAAACCATTCATTCATAATTTCATACCGAAACAGAAAACCATGCGCATTCGTGTGGCACCATCAAGTACGAACCTAATCAGCAAAGAGAACAACAGAACCACGTTCTTCTGCGCGATTCCCGACGAGCTATACGTTGAACAAACGATTTTTTCGATCTCAAAAAAAAATGGTTTGCAAAATATGACAAGTGCAAAAAAAAAACGATTTGAATACGTTTGCGGGAATTTGCGCATTTTTTTGGCGTACTTTGGGTAAGTAATGGTCGCAATCTCTGCTCATTTCAGCTTGATTTAATTGCATCAAAGAAAAAAATTGGTGAACCCAGCGCCTACGTCGGTTGGATTAATGCATGGCAGCCGCGGTGGGGAAAGGCATCTGCCCAAGGACGCGAAACTGTAAATAGGATCGAGAAGAAATAACATGAGATAAATGGACAAAAATATTGCATATATCCAAAGACGTGGAGAAATGAGGAGTGATAAGGCAAATTATTTTGGTGAGGTTCCCCTTGCATGATAAGTAGGGTGACTAGCAATTTTATTTTTTCTTTTTTCGCCCGTCCGAGTCGATGACTACGGCCCTTTCAAGACAAGGGACAAACTTGCAAGCTACAGCGAAAATTGTTCTCGGCAAAATTGCTTGATCCATGGACAAACATCCATGTACTGACGCATTGATATCCAAAGATCCGCCCTAGCCGCCGTCTCGAGGAACACTTGCTGACCGCCAATTTGTTCCTGGATAAGGTTTGGCCATTTGGGATGGCAGTCTGGCCTTGTCGAAGCCATTTGACCGAGGACATTGGCCAGCTCTGTGGACCACATTGGGGCTATAAGGAATTTCGCAATGTGACACGGAAAGATTTATATCAACAACAATTTGGTGAAGTGAGGGGTGAAGGAGACAGAACCCGGAAATTCCCGATCACGGCAAGTGTGCGCAAGGATGCGCGTTAAGCCTGCCTTCATGGTTGACAGACTTTGAACAAATGTTTTTCATGTTTTTTTTTGAATTTTGTTGGTGTATCATTATCATCTGCGAAATGTAGCGCCTGGAACTTGCAGGAAAAAGATTTTTTTGGAAAGGTCCGTCAATTCCACGCCTCGAAAAGGGTTCCTTTTGATGATCAAACCGCCGTCCGCGATCTAGAAGAACAGTTTTCACCTGTTTATTTTTTTCCACGCATTTTTTTTTACTGCGCTACACTCTGCCTTCCGCCCGCGTCGATTCCTGCCGTGGCATACCACATTACCATCCAGTGCAATTGCATAAGAACTACACCACTTACCTGCAACAATCACGCCCTTGTATCACCCTCAGGGAAAACACAAGGGTGCCCGAAACCGCTCGAAAAGAGAACCGTACCAACATGTTAGGAGAACATTGACACATGGAAACATTATGTTGAATCAATCGTTTGAAAGCTGTCGAACGCCAACCTCCGTCGCAATAGGGTTTCCATTTACACGTCACCAAAACCTCAACGCTAACCGCTTGAGCGGGGATACACCATGCCACCAAAAGGTCGTCCCTCAGGGCGAGCCGCTGATGCAAGGACATTTCGCTAACGATTGGCCCTGCAATGGAGGATGGTCACGGCCCGATTCAGGTCCAGCACCAACCCTAGGGATAGAGCCGTTCCTGAGACATCATATTCGGTCAGCATGGGCAGTGTTGACAGTGTTGTGTTTTTTCGCGCCGGCAGCTATGCTGCATCATCACGCAATTCCCGTGCATCATCAAACAAGTACATTTTTTAAACAATGACAATTTGTTCTCGCCAAGGGTGTGCAGTTGCGATACGTTGCGATATCATTTTGCCATCACTTCCGTCAACCAAACTTCAACACTTTGTGAGTTGTGGACTTCCTGAGCCAAGGAGTTCCGTGCCCATGTTCCAATGATTTTCGCCAAACACAACTGTGTTGGAAGCAGCTGTAATTACGGCGCAGTCAGGTCCTCTTCAAGGACAGTCTGCGGCACTGTCAAATTGTTTGGGCCCATGATTTTTTCGGGTTCTGCAACTTGAAACCTGGAGTGTCATTGCCCATGAGAGGATAAACCAAATGCGCATATTACATCATATTATCATATATTATCTGGTTTTGGTTTTTTTGCGACATTTCGTGACCATCTGACAATGATCGACCACGAACGGCTGCCAAAGGCATATTTTGTCATGTTGGGGACTGACTGTACAGTAGCTGCTCTCGGCTTTTCACATGCCATGCGGCCGGGGAACGAAAAGTCATCAGAAAGACTCGAACATAGCAACCCCGTCCACCACCCAGCCACCCACATGCCCAATCAATTCACGCGTTTTCGCATGCAACATGTTTGAAAACATGGACGTATCATTCGCGGCTAAGACGCACGGCACGAAGCAACATTACGCCATTACGCAAAACAATCATATGCACAATCTATTGTTTGGTTGGATTTGTCGGGCTGGAGCAATTGGCAGCATTCAGGTGTAGCCAGCTGGCTGGAGCATCGTAGAACCATCTGAACCATTATTTCAAGAGCCAGAAGGCAAGCCCATCCAAGTGTTTGACTCAGGGACAACACCGTTGGCAAGCAAATGTTTCAAGATGTTTCAAGAATCCTAAAACTATGTGCCAAAATGCGCGTCGTTGTAAATATTCGCCAATGATCAGTCCGCATGTTGGCAAGTGTGGTGTGCAGTTGTGGGGTCACCGGTCTTGAAAACGAAAATTTGGGAAGGTGAATGGTGCAGTCGAACAAAGATCCCTATCATTTCTGAGGAAGGAAACAAAATGCGGCACCTCCAAGCCCGCATGACAGAGCAATTCATAGGCATGGTCTCCTCAATTTCAGTTTCACGCAGTGCGCCATGGACCTATCCAAATTTGGTGACACTTTGTTACTTTCAATTGCTACTTCTATTGGTTTCACGTTGAGGATTGAGGGGGTCGCCAAATTGCCTTCTACCGATGTGATCGACGTTCCAGTAACACAACCTAGCACCTTACAGCACTTCCCAAGTCGCTGGGCCCGAGCCGTTAGATGGGGGACCTCGTGGATTACAAAAGGCTCATCTTTTTTTGTACCCCGTTTGACTAGCCAACCGCTGAGCACGTGTTTATTGCACTTTGCAGCCTCAAACGAAACAAAAGTAAAGATTTTTCAACAAATACTGGTAAGAGAGCTTCGCAATTTGCTACAATGTTTTCTGCGTCAACAAAGATTAGGGACAGCCACAAAGCTACCGGCATTGCTTCTCCAAAGCAGTTGATGAGCCATCGAAGTGGACACAGTTGAGTGTGTTGCTAGGTCTAACATCACCATGTCGTATTATCTGCCAACGGCACTGATGAAACCGTGGCGTTGCAATTCTGGGCATCTTCAGTTCCTTCGGAAGAAGTATCTGGCGAACAAAACAATCGCATGTGCAAAGCCTTGGGAAAAAGGTTTGACTTGGCATCTATGCAAAGAAAATGTTTCAAAAGTTAACAATGCGGTAGCATGTGTAATTGCTGTACCAGCACAAATCAATGTTTGGTTTGTCTTTGCACTTCATCTCCTTGCCAAAGTGGCTGACTGGGGACGGAGGCATGGTGATTGTCGTTCGGAACGACCGCTGAATACAGCTGACATCCGTGGAGTGCCAAGAAAATATTAACATTGTTTCTTGGAAGAAACGAAGGCAGCATGATCTCTTTTCATATGTTTTTGGAATGCAATCATGGTTGAAACAAGGAACGCAACAAGGTTGCGATGCATAACCACTAAGGGTGGATACTTAGCTCGTGTCGCTACACGCTTTTGGCTGACCCACTCAAACCATGTGCTTGCGTGGTTAAAGCGATGTGATTCTTTAGCTGCCCATTCTTTGCAATGATACCATTGCTGTGCAAGAAGTAGCCAGCTAAGTTAGAGTTTTGCACAACGCAATCAAACTGTATATATAATATATCTGAAGAAAAAAGGGTTCCTGGCGTGACAGCGTTCCCATGCCCGGTGATGGCCTAGACAGCACCGGCAACGGGAAGAAAATGCAAGGAATGTTGGAAACAGAAAGTTTCTTTTGAGACCATGCATTCCAACCACCTCGACTCTACCACTTAACCAAAAGCACAAGAAAACGGAAGGCAATTTTCTGCGAACTATTGCCATGGGACTATCTTCAAAGAGTCATTACCTGTTGGTTTACTTTTTGATCATTTTTTGGGAGGTTGTCAGCAAAATTGAGCAACCAGGCAACCACAGATCCTCCAAGAAAGGCACGCCCCTGGATCCAGGCTGCTTGGACAGTTGCGGTTTAGGCAGCGGTCCGCGGGCTCCTTTTGACTTCTCTCGAAGACTTCTCTGGCGCCTGCTGCAGGCAGCTTCCGTGTAGCTCTGTAGCTCGATGCCGAAGAGCACTGGATCGGCCGAGGGAGACTGCTGCAACGGCCGCAACAGCCAAAACCCTTCATTCGAATCGTTATTCAGTGCGCAAAACAAGGGAAAATCTTAAGGAGCAGGGAGAATCTGGCCCTTTCAAACACAGCAATGCTGAAGTGCAATATTCTGAAAGTCTGAAACCTAGGACTTATTGAAGGAATTGGACCAGAAACTTTATGCTGGTACTGGCACAGGACAATTAGTGCTCTGCACACTTCTCCTTGCTGGTTTCCACACTCGCTGATGAAAGACGTAGTATGGATTACCTGGTGACCTACGGTGACCTACCCTGACCTGGTAGCTCGTAAAAAACAAATTTTGTTGGATGTCAATCACTGCAGTCCACCAACACCACACTCGGGGCAACCAGCGATGGAAGGCGGCACCAACACTGGCCAGTTCAGAGACTGCTTCGGTTTGACTTGCTCTCCTCACCGTGGAGTCTGGAAATGGATGTGCTGTAGTGCCTATAGTACCTATTATCATCTTTGAAATGTGCAGCACTGTCGGACTGCCATATAAACTTACGAAGAAGCATGTAGAATCATTGATCCTAGTAAAAAGGAAAAACATATTTAGGCTTTGCTCGGTCAATCACAAAACCAAGGCCATTTGAGAAGCAGCAATGAGTAAACTCAGCCGATCGAGTCACAATTCAGTGTGAGTTGGGATTAAGGATGCGGCGGAGCAACAAAACCAAAATGATGGAGAATAACCTCAGGAAAACAAAAATCTGCCTCCTCTCAAAACACAAATCTGCCTGCGCTCGCGCGCACAGGAGGTACTGAGGCGTTAGCAATTGCAAGAGCTAACAGCTTGATCTACAGGGGCAGAAGGGGTTTTCTTTCAGCATTTGCAAACCTGTGGACTGCAAAGTCCAGACTTAGACTTCCCTGAGAGATGCAGTTTTCAGAGAAAGAGATGGATATCTTGGTGAAGCAGCTCAGCACAGACCCTCTTTGAGCCCAAAATAGGCATAAAACGAGCCCAACAGACCCAACATCAGTTCCAAGCCCCATAAGGCAAGATGGACCTAACATAGTCTCAGTATGGTCCTGACATTGCTCATCTATTTTTACTGGTGGATACTGGTGGTCTTTTTTGGATCATCTTTGATTTGCAGTTGACACACGAATCAAGTGGGACGGTGACAGCCCGCAATCATTTCGAACGGGTCTTGGCCCACAGCTTTAAAAATCCAAGGTTAAACAGGGTGTCTTCGTGCCAGCCTGGATAGTATGCCATCCGGCCAGATTAAGTTCTTCGCGGTTTCTCGCCAAGCTTTAGCTAACTGTAACTTCAAGAACTGCAAAAAGTCTGACGATCCGTCTTTCAGTGAACATGTGTGTCTGTGCGGTCAATTTCCTTTCGATCTCTCAACGGATCACACAGTATGAAGTACTCCAAACTCTTTCCACAGTAACGTGACTATTTCCAGGAACATGGGCTGAATCAATAAATATGAACATATTTCGAGCATGAACGAATTAAACTGATTACTCTCGCAGAAAAAAATCTTCCGCGCGAAGTTGGTTCCAGACATGAAAGGTCGGTTTGTACAAAAGTTCCTTGCTTGCAAAGCTTCCACTCATCCCGGTGCAGACGGTCGCAGAAAAAATAGAACTATATTTGATATACTATATCTCACTTTGGAAAATCATATAGTGTGTATTATATATATATATCGTTAAACAAACAAATATAGTATATAATTCTTCATATAGTGTGTATATATATATATATACGGGTTAGCTAGTATACTAATACAATCTAATACATAAATCTACTAACATATACTAATCTACTAACAATTACTAACATAGATTATAAATCTACTAACATAGATTATTTGATGTTTCCCAAATTTGCATTTCGCATTTGAGCTCTTGGGTTCCGTGCTTTCTCTGGTCACGGGCTGTTCTGGGACCTTCCTGAGCTCGCACGTGCGCTCCACTGCTTGGATAGCCGCACGCACCGGAAAATGTTGCAGGGCCAATCAGATTTGCTGGATACAAATTGTGATCCAGCAATGTGATGAACATATGAAAAAATATGATGAATATATATATATATATATTTATGAATACGATGTTATCAATTCAATACATGTTTAAAAACATGTTATCAGTTCAAAACGTAGCCCATACGAAAGATTGACGTGAGAACCATCCCAGCATGCATGATTGGATGACATGACGTGATATGATATGATATGATATGATATGATATGATATGATATGATATGATATGATATGACGTGATCCTCCTGGAATTTCGGCAAGTCTCTGTATCTCGTTGGAGTTGCTGATCGGCTGGATCCCAGCCATGTGACTCAGAGAACCTGGGGCCTCTCTCGCCCAATGAAGGCCTCCTGACGTCAGCCGCCCAGTGCGCCACCCCAATGGCTCTGAAAGTGGAGAAGCTGAGTCTCTGAGTCAAGTGGATCCACTTGATCCCTTCCCTCCATCACTAAGTTGATGAGTGATGTCAAGTGGACATGCTCTGTCCGAGCCATTTGAGCCTTTTGCCAACTTGAAACTGCACAAAGGCAGGAACCATCAAGTCGAGTCTTGAAGTTTTAGTATGGATCATCAAGTGTTCAAAAAGAATTATAATTGACTCAAGAAGAAGGGAAAAACAGCAGGGTTGCTTTGAGACGTTCTCAGTGATTCAATATGCGGAATTCTGCCCCGGAAGTTTGTGGTCGTTTAGCTTTATGTGATTATTTTTGATAATTTCTCGTTGATGTTTGTATGGGGGTGATTAGTACGATGAATACAGTATGGGAGGGCTGGGGGCAACCCAATGTGCAAGTTCCAAATAAGTATGTCCAGCCAATAACTGGCGCTTAATTAGCATTAGAGTATGTCAGAATGTGTTGCAATACACCCTGTGCATGTCTAAGCGCACTCGGACCCGGCGTCCAAGTCGAGCCAAAGGCACGTTCACACCAAACAAGGGTGTGGACGCAACTGAAGCCTCTCTCACATGCACTGCGTACAGCTATTTCTGTATGTACAGTAGTGGTCAAAACAAGTCAAAACCATATGAGAAACAATAGCTGACATCAATATATGGTACAAGTATTGCCCTTATTTCAATGATACCTTGGATCGGACCACGGTATGTCAAAGACTTGGTTCCTTCTTTGACCAAAGGTACTTGACAATGCTCACTGAATACGCCCTCTGCACAGAGCACTATCCTGCAGGCTCTTGCCCAAAGTCCAAGGGGGTCATGAGGCTGTCGTGGCTATCGCAGCTACCTGGAAGAATGACGCGGGAAACAATGCAAGGACAGTAAACATACATGACTGCAAGCATAGATTGTATTGGCAGGTACCTGACTGTGGTGAGATTTGTGGAACGTCAGGTGAAGCAGACAGGAGAAAGGAACGCAAAGAAAAGAAGGTATGCAATACAAAATGAAAATGATTATCACAAAATCATATATAGTAGATATCAATGTAGATATCTTGATCATGTAAATGTCAATGTAGATACCGTGTAGGTATCATGTAGGTATCAATGTAGGTATCATGTAGATATCATGTAGGTATCATGTAGATATCATGTAGATATGATGTAGATCACTTTGAAATTTTGTCAGGGCTCAAAACCTTTTGCCTTTTCAGATCTTTTCACCATCTCTGGACACACTGGGCAGCCAAGAGCTGTTCTGACCTCCTGCCCACTGTGTGGCAGCCATCAGCGCTGCTGGTGCATCCAATATCTATCAGCATCCAATGGGCCTGTTCAGACTGACCGCAACAAGCGTATAGTTTACAACCTTGGTGATTATTGGCTGCACCTGGCCGCTAGAGGATTACATGTCTGGTCACGAATCATCAACTCTGAGTTCATTGAGATCCCGGCTAATTTTGGAGGAATTTTGATGTCCCCACCGCCGGCTCAAAGTTCTCCTGATCTCTGAAACAGCAGCTTTCAGTAGTAGCACCATGGTCTTCAGGTGTTTTCGGCTCCTTTTTTAGCATCTCTATTAGCATGGTATGGTGTTGTCCCTCTCAGAAAGATTCTGAGCTCAGTCCGGAATATCGCATTTTCACCGGTGATCAAAACATATCAAAACTGCGAGCGGATTTCCAGGCAAGCCTTATTTAGATTCTTATAGCACAATGTGAACTGCCACAAGTTGCAGCTCGATGTCAAAAGATTGGTCTTCCACTGTGTCAGCAGGATGCTTGATGGCATTGACATGGACTGTGCTGACCGCTGTGAAAAACAACTACAACAATAGGAACATCATAGCCACAAACAAACAATACAATAGCAACCCTCACAAAATCAGTCTCAACAATCAGCAGATATCCTGCCAACAGGAATGTGTTCACATTCTTTGCCACCCACCAGCAATATACAACTGCAACAGTTCGCATTTCTTTTCCCAAAGTAAAGGTTACTGACCCATCTTTACACATCAAATGTGTCTTCGTAATGAAAGCATGTGAAACCCAGCCGTGCATTGAGAGCATTTCATTAAAAACCTATTTTTGGGCTTATGAAGGGCATTGAAATCTTTCGTTATTGGCCTTCATCAGCTATGCAATAACGCATTGTTCTTCCTTCTTGTAAAACTTGGATAGGATCCTTGGACCAACATTTCCGTCACTGTCTTTTAGAGCTTCAAACTGTCAGGATCTATCAGGTTTGGGATCCCATGGGATCCCAATCTTCGCTCACATGGATGCTGAACCCTTCGGAGTTCCAACACCACTGTTTCCGCCAGGCATCTCGAAGTCGGATTCAATACGCTTGTGCATTGACACCTCTGCGCAGTGACTTGAGCTGCCCTTGGCTGATCTCAAACTGTTTCTCTTGGGAACCACGGGGAACCACCTGGGACCAGCGAAGAACTGATGGAAGACTGGGACCCATCGGACCCATCGGACCCATCCCATCCTGTCCCCATTCCCACCTCTGCCAGGAAATTGTCAGTTACCAACTTGCGATCTGTCAGAGATGATATCATGGAGGGCCTTGGCGATGGCAGTGTTGGAGTAATGGTGCATTGGATTGGAATCTGTTGGCAACGACTCCAACTTCATACAGAATGAGGGAACGGTATCGCCTGAACGGAATGATAGCGTCTATTTCGAATCAAGACAAGGTCCAGCACCAAGATAGAATCATTCTCATGAAACTCAGACTTCAGGCATCAAAATGAAACTCAGACTTCAGGCATCAAAAGCACTGCGCAAGCGTGGGTTCCACCCCCCTGATTTGACTGCTTGAGGAGAACATTCCCAAAACTTCTCAGGACTGAGACTAAAACCGCAAATGACACAAAAGCACTGAGATATTTCAAAGCACAGTCTCTGAAGGAGAGATTCGGCAGTGATTTCATTTCTCGGCTGACATCTGACATCTTGAAGATTCATGTTTCAAAAAATGAAAAATCGAGTAAAGATGATCTCGGACAGGAACAAACATCCATTGAAACGCCCCCAATTCCATAGGTTTAAAACGCGAAACACAATTTCCGAACATGTGAAACGCGTCCGCAAAGCAGGGACAGCAACCCTTGTAATCAAGGGAACAAAAGGCATAAAGAAAATGAACACGACTCATCCCACCCTCACGGGGATGGTCAGATGTAGGGCCGCAGCAGGCTTCGAGAACGGGTGATAATCGTTTTCATCAAGCGGAAGAAATCCCGGAACGCACGGAAAAACTATCTTCCTATTGCAGAGATAAGAAAATAACGAACCTTAACACCACTTGTCTTCTACAAGGGATCGTACCACCCACCGCAAAGGGGTTATTTAATGCTTAGCAGGTATCAGGATCCAAGATGAGAGGCCGTGCCAACGTGGGACATTATTATGCCAACTTTCCATTCCTCCCAAGAGAAACCAAATCGACACCACATAGCGGAAAAGAGAAGCTGCACTCTCTTTATCATGCAAGGAAACCTTGACTGCTCTGACACTCTCTCACTGCAAACACAAGAAATTCTGGCAACCCGCATACTCTTGCTGAATCCCAGCAAGCCCTCAACGAAGGTACACTTCTACTTAAAACCAACAAAATTCCAGAAACACTACAAATAAACACGATGTTGCTGGAACTTCAAAAAAACCTTGAAATCCACACACCACTGTAGGAAACTGAAGAATTTGACAACCCCTTGACATCCGGACAATTTCCTTGGCAACCCAGGAACGCTGGAAGCTTGCACCCTGTTGCTGAAAGCTGAAGAACTGCAGTGGAAACCCAGGAGGTACAGTGTTGAAACCCAAGAGATGTTGGAAACCCACCCAATGTTGTGAGAAGCATTGGCATATTCCTGCACCAAGCATCACCAAGCTCCCTATCTCCAACTTCAGAATCCCCAGATATCCCCAGGCCCCAGAAAAGAAACCGCTGCCAAGCTGGGTGACAGGACGGCAATCGATCAGTGGCTGAAAGATCCTTCTGGGAAGCCTTCCGGCAGAACCTCTCAAGAGGAGATATGACCTCCGCAGCACAGGGATGACCCAAAGATTCGTGACACCGAGAACTCGGTGTACATCAACTGGCATCAAAGCAACGCAGGAACTCCGTGGTGAAAATATCATCAAGTTGATCCTTTAGCTTCTCCAAGAAGAAATTGGAACAGACTTCGAACACCCGATGCAGCCCAAATACTCTTCCGAAATCTCTTTCACTTTTGGTGCGTTTTTGGTACAATGTTTCCATGACGATTGCTGCACGGCATGATCCCAAAACTGTGTTCCAAGCTCAGTCTTTTAGACCCCAAAGCAAGGGGGTCATGCCATGCTACCCTTTGAAGCTGTTCCACCTTGACACGGGATGTTTTATTTCGCCACTTCGGTCATCACATGTATACATACGCATCACAAGCCACAGTTGGAACATTCAATCATATAATATCATACAATATATTCACTTATTTATTCATCTATTTATGTATTTATTGTATTTATTTGTTTATGTATTTATGCATTTATCTATGTATTTACATACAAACAATGTTTCTATACACGTATGTAATGTATCTATATATACATAGGGTTTATATATATAATATATACGGTGTTTTATCCTATCTTTTGATACAGTCACTGGGTGGACGTTCTGGGGCGCACCAAGGCTGTGGTTCCAAATAAGTCGTACAAGTCTCTGTAAGATCCAACCAACACGGGTCTTGATCATTCCGGTCTTTGGCCACTTTGTCACAAACACCCTGACAAACAAGCCAAACAAGCTGCCTCTGCTTCCAACCGCAAAAGTTGCATGCGCAACTTGGAAAATTCACCGGCCTTGACGCAAAGCCACTGAGGATTGCTACTGTAGGCAGCACGTGAACAGGTAAGTTTCATCTGCTTCAACCGACTTGACCAGCCAGTGCCCTTCTGCATTTAGTGTCTGCAAACATTGCATAGGTATTCTTGGTCCAAGGTGTGGTGGCAGTGTGAGGCTTTGCCTTATCTCCCAACAAGAATCATGAGATGTTCACCTCTTGTTGTACTCACAACCCGAACATGACCATTGTTCGCCATGTTGACATCAATTGATCAAGATTGACCACGACTGGCCATGTAAACATCTGTATGCCAGAACTCCAGAACCATGTTGTCGCCGTGGTCGCCACCCATCGATCCAAAGCTTACCCTTTGAATTCCTTTGATCTGTGCTTTCCTCAGTCGCCTTCGCTTGGAATCTCGCCTTCTGTGGCACCTGCTTTTGGAGTTCGGCCAAAGCCTGGAAGCACAGGTAGCGGTGGAAGCGGCTCCGCCCCCGAATGTCACGCCCCATACGTCGCCTGGTTGATCTCCTTCAAGCACACTTGCCCTGGCAAGGGATGGAAATCGCATTGTGGGCAGCAGTGGCGATCCCAAACTCAGAGGATCTACATGGATCTACGACTATATCAAGGTGTAGTACAGGTGTAGGGCTTTGTTTGTCTCTGTGTGTGTGTGTGTGTTTCGATGTTGGGCCTGTTTTGACCTCAGCGGCCCTTGCTGTGTGTGCAAGTGTGTCGGTTCCTGCACATGACTCACAACACCTTCAACAAGGAAACTTCAAAACGAGAACGATCAAAATGCTGAATCAATGCAACCTAGGCCCTCACCAATCCTCAATCAAATCATTCCCAAACAAAAGCGGGTCGTCAGGTGGCCCGTCTCACAATAGTTTCCACGGAGCTGAAACAGTCTGAAATATCCAATCTGAGGCTCAGTCACGCTGCAGATTGACATGTAAACCATGGTAAACCCCATGAAAAACGAGGGAACACTTCCGCATTCTCACTGCCCTTCTGCAACCTGAGTTCCTTGGACAAACGAAAATAAAGGTGCAGGATGTGACGTAGGTGAACGATCTGCGATACAGCTGTAGCCATGGGGTTCCTTGTCGGTTTCAGAAATTGAGTCTTCGGCAAAATTGGCTAAACATGGTCCCAACATGAGACATATGAGACCAACACGAGCCAACGCATGGCCAAAATGGGCTCAATGTGGAGCTAACATGGGCCCTGGGAACATTGGCCCCACTGGGTGCAAAGGAGGTTTGATGGGGATGTTTGTGGCTTGATCAACCCATCCAACGTGGAGGCGACGTTAACAACATTCTAGACACAGGTTCGAGCCCTCAGTGTGGGCGGACCTAGACACGAAGTGGAGTCAACCACTTGGAAAGACTTGAAACTGTGAGTAGCCCAACAATATCATATATATCATCTTTACGACAGACGAGAAAAATGCAGAGCAACACCGAGGGATGCAGAAACTGTAGAACAGAATACACAGAATACACCACACAAATCCACACAAAAAGATCCATGTGGAGGCTGAAATTTGTGAAGCCAAAGGGCATTTTCATGCAGCAACAGCAGTAAGTTGCTCTTGTCGCATGTTGTGATATTCGTGGGCCCCTATCCTGAACTACTCGAAGATGGACCGCCTGGGACCTTATGAAACCACCAACTTGTGCACAGCAAAACCCTCCCGCACCCTTCATCCGAACTATCAGAGAAGGTTGTCCCATCGAAACTTGCTGAAAATCTGCTGAGAACTCTCTGCCAGACCTGCAACTCCGGCCTCTCTGCAACACTTGTTGCATGTACCCTTAACCCTTTCACCTTTGCCTTACATCCGAGAACTCCGGCCCGCTTCTCCCCCTCACCTCCACTCAAACTTCAGCACCCAGTGACACGACAAGATTTTTGCCAAAGCTTCTTGTTTCTCAGAACCACAACATTGCTGCCAGACTCATTGCACTCCTCACTGCCTTCCAATTTGCAGATTCCCAAACCAACTGAAAGCACCGGACAAACTATATAATGTATATACAAAGAGAATAAACATGTTTGAAACTGGCAACCGGCCCAACGGTGCAAGAGGCAAACCTTTTGCGCGCGCTGTGCTTGAGCCACGGTGCATTCCGTGGGAAGAATCATCCAACAGCTCTCATGGTCAGGCATGCCTATACATCGTCACAGATCAGTTTCAGACCCGTCTTTCTTTTCTGACCTGAGAGCCTGCTGGTACTGTACGGAAAGATGGCCACGATTCATCAGCTGCAAAAGTTGCTCACACTTCATCGTTTTGGTGAGTCCATCAGCGGCCATCGTAGAAGCGCTGACCCATCGGCACTTCGTAGTGGCATTCTCTGGCAACCCATCGTTGTAAGTCGGATTACCAGTGAGCTCTCCCACATCACGCCAAACATCTTGGCGTAGGCTGGACAAGTCGATGGCCAGCCTCTTGTCTGAGACTTCTCCTCCTCCCGGCTGGCGCAAATGATCCGAGAGGCTCCTGCAGTCAGTAAGCCATAGAACAGGAATCTCGTCCATGGCACTGATCTGATTCTCCAAGCGTCTCTTCGTCTCATCCTTCAGGTTCATCAAGAAGATGTAGTTCTCCAACTCCTGTCTCCACGAAGTCACGGGAAGCCAATGCCAGGAGTCTTCCTGACTGAGATCGATGCCCCAGTGGAACACCTCCGGAATTCACATCAAAGCTGGCTGCATGGCTTGCGTCTGTGACGCTCACGACCAAAGCATCTTCGAACTGAAAGGCTCCGGCAGGATAGAAAATTCCCTGCTCCTTGGTTCCCAGGGCATATCGAAGCAACTTGTTGGCTCTTCCCAAATCATCAACCTTGGCACGTTGCTGAACTGATTGTAGTTGATTGACTTCAAAGGCTAGGTCAGGCAGGCATACTCTGCTGTACCAACTCAGGCTTCCAACAACAGAGCGAAGCTGACCAATCTCTGCTGGAGTAGCAGGAGCTTCCTTCTGCTTGCGTCTCATCGGATCGATGTAGATGCCCTTGACCCGATCAAGGACAGATGGGCAATTCACCCTAACTCCTTCCTTGGTTTGGTGTATCATACGACCACAATACTTGATCACTTCATCTTCAACAATGCGAAACTTGAAGCGCTCCTGAATCTTCATCACCACAGCTTCCATGTCTTCATCTCCGCACCACAGCAAGTCATCAACATGACTCCCCAGGAGGCCCTTCACTTCCTTGGCATTTCCAGGAAGGTAGTAGGCGGAGGTCTCATTGTCAACAGCACGAAGTCCACAAGCAATGCAAGTATCATGGAGCTCCTTCCAGAATCCACGTGGTGCATCTTTGGTGCCGTAGACGCTCTTTTCCACGATGATCAAAGTACCAGGAATCGCTTCAACTCCTGGAATCCCATCAGCAGGTACTCGAAGAGCAAGCTTACGTTTGATCCAGGTGCCCTGCAAGAAGGCAGCTGAAATGTCACCAGCTCGGAGTCTTCTCTGCTTCGCCACACTCATGGAGATCACCAAGTTAAGGAACAGCTGCGAAGAGGTTGGCGAATCCGTGCGCAAATTGTTGTTGCGCTCCATATCTCCTCTGGCCACCAATCGCGACTTGTAGGCTGGTTTGGAAGGATCATCACTCTTGTCTGTGTCAACCCAGCGGCTTGGAATGATCTCAAGGTCTGGGTTCTCCTTCAGGAAACGGTCCATGTCTTCTCCCGGTTTCAAGATCCAAGCTGCTTCAAACTGCATCCAATTGTTCCATTCCTTGGCTCTCGTCTTGTCCAAGGCTTCCTTCACATCATCTGGGCTTTTCTTGTAGACCAGCTCACGACCTGCACCAACCTGACGCTTCTTCTTGTAGACACGTCTCGCCAGAAAGGAATCAAGGTGTTCAGCTTGACGCCTGGCCAAAAGTCCATCCAGATCTCCAGCTGGTACACGAACGTTTTCGGCTTCTCGATGAGGTGAACGGGAACATTCACGTGCAGGAACTGGAGTAGGACGTTCTGGAAGCCCATCCAATCCATCAACAGACCGTCGAAGTGCATCTTGAAGTGTTCCAGAACTCATCGCTGGTGTAGTCGACGGTACTGGCGGTCCTTCTGATTCAGGACTCGTTGGTGCCATCTCTGATTCTGGTTGTGGTCCCTCCAGGTATGGAACTTCATCATCATCTTCATTGATGGAAACCTGAATCTGTGGTATTTGAGGCGGGTCACCCAAGTCCAAGGCTCCAGGACCAGGTAGCTGCGAGGGCAAGTCCAACCCTGGTGGTGCAGCTACCGAGCTAGGGCTCCCCCCACTGGACAAGTCCAATCCCGGCGGAGGTACTCCCATGCTCGCGCCTCCTTCGGAAGGAATCTCCAGGTACCCTGGTTGCGCATCCTCACCATGAATCTGTGGTAGGTGAACATCACTTGCAAAAGGAACATCCCCATCTTCATCCCGTTTTCGCTTGCGGCTTGGTCGCAACTCCAAAATCTGTTTGACCATCACTTCTGCCGCACTTGCTGGACGTATCTGACTCTCAGCAACGACAATGGGGATCCCAGCATGAACCAACCAAAATGTTGACCTTCCTTCCTTTCCAATGATTCTGCCAGGTCCATGCCAACGTCCCTTGCGGTGGAAACAAACCAGATCTCCAGCTGAGTAGGGACCCCGCAATGGAACTGATTTTCGCAACAGTGCTGCTCGAATCCTTCTGGAGCTGTCCACCTTGGCAAAGGCAACCTTGGCTGCCTGGCGAATCTCCAATTGCTTGGCGAAAGCATCATCTGGTTCCATGATGTTGCCATGAACTCCCAAAGCATATCCTTGTGCTTCCTCTTCCGTGATGGAAGCGCTGTCCTTGGGAAGCTTGCCAAGAACCCATTGGGAAGGAGTGAATCCTTGATGGTTCACACGATTGTTCTTCACGATCACGCTCTCGGCGATCACTATCTTGATCTCTGGGATTCCCTTCGCTTGGCGCTCCTCAATGGCAGCTTTGATCACCTCCTTGAGAAGTCCTCCTTGGCGTTCTGTTCTGCCATGTTGAAATGGTGCCTCAACACCAATGTATCGCAAGTGCACCCCATGTGCCCGAAGAAGATCTTGTACTCGACCTCGGTTGTGAACACCACGATCTGCCGTGAGAATGGCGGGTGCACCGTAGGCCTGAAACCAGTTGTCCATCATCTTGTCGGCACAGATCTTCGATTTCGGAACTCCACCAGGCGCAACCCACCAAGCTTGGTGGTACAGTGTGCCAAGGCAAACCATTGACAGCACAGTGTGTCGTCCACCGCCAGCATCATGCACTTCGAAGCAATCAATTCCAACTTCATGATTGAAGACCAAACGATTTGGTTCTCGAACCACTGGAGGTCGCTTCGTGGGTTCTTTCTTGCGGCAGGTTTCACAAGCAAAATGACGGACTGCTTCACACGCTTGAGTACTGGCACCAGCGGTTCGAAGAAGCTGCTGCATCGCCGAGTTGCTGCCATGTCCAATCATGTGACGCAATCGACGAATGGCAATCCTGGTGGCTCGTGGGACATTGAGCCACTTCTGCCTGCGTTCCACCTCCATGGTCATAACATCCTCGGATACCGGGACTTCTTCCAAACGTTCATGTCGAAGAAGCTCATGTCCATCAATGTGTTGAGGAATGCTGGGATTGATGCTGACATCATCATCATCATCATAGATGTAGTCCAGACTTCCAAGTTCTTGCCCACCAGCATCTTCCTCTTCAGCTGCATCCTGGAAGGCCGCATAGACGGAGCGAGAATTGAGGTCCTTGAGGAAACCTCGGATGATGGCCTTGCAAAGTTGTTCTGGCCATTCTTGAGCTCGCTTCGTTCTTGAACCACCTTCCAATGGCTGGTGGATATGGTCTCCCAAGCACCTGAGCGATAGCTCCTCCTTCACACCCTCAGAGGCAGTGAGGAATCCAGTAGGCTTCTTGTGCGGAAGTCCCGAGTCCCAATCGCAAAGTCCATATCGACATTGATCGGCTAAAAGGGTACCATTGATCACGCTGGTCGAGGATGGATTCCTTGATCTCTTCACTCTTGGACATGTTCAATTTAGACCAGCTTCCCCAAGGTCCACAGACTGGTGCAAATGTGAGTGCATACGGGTCCTGCTCATCAACGTATGCTTCAATTTCTTGACGGACCCGCGCATCAAGGAGATCACTACCATCTAGGGCAATGTCAACAGGCGCCGCAATGTCCATGCCCATCTTCAAAGCCATGGACGAGAGAACCGCTGCCCCTGCAAAGATCTCCATCAGAAAGACCTTGCAACCGCGAGGTAGTGGTGTCCTCTGCTTCTGATCCTTGAGGGTGGCCCACAAGCTGGCATCACTTGCCTGTAGCTCTTCAACGTTGGACTCCAAGTTTCTTCGTTGTCCCTTGGTCATAGTCTTGCGGACCTCCTCTTCGATGGGAACATGCCGCTCATGTTGGTGAAGAAGAGCTTGAAATGACTCTGGGTCCTCAAAGGTGTCTGTCTTGGGGGATGATGGTTCTTCATCAAGAGGTTGTGGTTCCTCATGAATCACAAGGTCCGCGGTCTCATCATCGCCAAGTCCCAAGAGCGCAACATGAGCAGGAAGCAGCCTGATTCCCAAAAGTCCATTCATCTCTGCGACAACCAAATCAGCTCCCAAGGTAGCACTGTGGACAACATCAACTTCTCCACCAAGACTCAACGTGAGGCCAAGCTTCCGTTGGTCCGCAATGGATAGGAGCAGAGGAGCATCACTGTCCTTCAGCTCAATGCTGTCAATCGAACCAACAGCCATCCCATTGTTGGAGAGCTCGAAGCAAACTTCAAGACTGCGTGTTCCAGTGGTGGCAATAGAACCACCAATGCCACGGAAGCCGCCGCCTGCATCTGGGGACAAGGGAATGTTCTGGTTGTCCACCGTGTTCATGTACCGAGAGAGCCAACGATCGCCATGACAAGTCTTGTTGCAACCCGAGTCCAGGATTGCAATCAAGTTGCCCTCTGAAACATCATCACCATCAGCAACGGCCATGAAGCTGAGTCCTTCTCGTTGACGTCGTTGACGAGCATACTGCTGAAAGGCCTTCGGAGCTCTTGACGTAGATCCAGTTTGGTCAAGGACCCAATCCACATACTGTGACTCCTGAGTGTACACCTGGTCATATGTTGCTCCCTTGAACTGGCCAAACTTGATCACAATGGCATCTGCAGAAGAGCCGGCCATCTCGCTGAGGGTCATAGTGGATCTTGATCCAGGTGTGCTGTGTACAGAGTGGTAACCTGCCGACGCTGACTTCGGAGTGAGTACCTCTGGAGGATGTACATCTTCAGTCGGACGACCAACGGCTTCTCGAACCAGCATAGTGTCGGCCGGGGAAGCTTTCATCACAGCCTGCAGGATCCGGTGGATCTTCTCTGAGGAGATCATCTGGCGGGGATCTTCTGTGATGCTGACTCGCGCAAGGATCATGCAGGTCTTGAAGATCTCTTCAACTTGACCAAGTCGAAAGTCGCCTCCTCGAGGGTCTTGATTCGATCCCATAGCAGTGCTGGATCGGTAGGCTCCTTGACGTGCTCCATACTTTGAATCTGGGTATCTTCCAGTCTTCACCAATCCACAATCCTTGCAGGTAGTACGCCACTGAAACCCATTGGTTCCATGCCAGGAAACATCGTGATGTTTGCATTGATCAAGACTCAAGGGGAACTTCTGCTTGCCCTCTGCTACCGCACTGGTGGTCTTCTTTCCAGTGTAGCCAGGTTGAGGTTCTCGTCGTAGAACTTCACCGCAGTCACTACAGCTCTCCAAGATGTAGTACTTGTTGGTTCCCTTACGAGTGATGTTCTCATGGATGCACGGTGCCTTGTTCTTCGGAGGTTTCTTGTCCTTCGGTTCCGGCACGATCACTGGTACTCTGGTAGTTGGGATCGGCGATGTACTGGATGGAATCATTGGAGCAGCCTTTGGCACTGGTGGATCTTGAAGAAAAGGCGTAGGACCATCCCGCAAGATAGCTGCTGCCCTGGGTGTAAGTTCATAGTGAGGAGCTGGCGTTGGTACCAGTTCAAAGCCTGAAGTTCCATCACCTTCCTCATCGACATCCATAAGTGCCAAGGCCTGTGCCGCAAGTGCCACATGCTGCGGCACGGGTGTTTCACATGCTCCCAAGAGTGCGGCTCGAAGAAGTTCTTCATCACGATCAGGTCCAGTGATCACCTGGGGAATTTCAGGTTCTGCCCTAGGTCCAACAGTCGGCTGTTCAAGCTCCTCTGAAGATGAATGAGTCCAAGGTTTCGGCTGTCGGCTCACTTGGTATCAACATAGCTGAGGCACTGAGGTTCCGCAGCAAGGGATTGGTCAGTCCAAGTGAGGCGATGTGAGGCGCCGCAAGTGACGATGAACTTGTCCCGGGTGCACCATGAGCAAGTGACATAGGTCTCGACAGACTTGCTCCATCCGAAGTAGACGAGCTCAAGGAAGTAGGAGGTGGTACACAGACTCCAGGTGACCGTGCCTTCGGTCGTAGTCCACGCTTGGGCTCATCACGAACAGCCATGTAACCAAATCCAGCATCAGGTCCCTGGGATGGCTCCTTCATGCTGAAGTAGACCACACGTGGCTTCGTCTTACCCTTGCCTTGTCCGGAACTGCTGCCCTTAGCGGTCGGTGCATTGCTTGGAGTACCTCCTTTCTTCCCTTGACCACGTTTGGCTCCCTTGGGGCAAATGGCATCACCTGACCAGTGTCCCTTCTGGCCGCAACGTCGACACTCTGTCTTGGACTTCAACTGGGCAAGGCGTGCCTTTCGTTCCTGCAGTGAGATGGAGCCGGACACTTCATAGTGCTTTTGGCTCTGAAATCCAGCATGGCCCTTGCCTCGCCCCTGACTTCTCAACATGTAGGCTTCATGCTCCAGTTGCAACGACTCCGCAGCAAGAGCACAAGCCTCTTCGCTCTGCATGTCGAAGCCACCATCGGAGAGGAGTGCAAAGTTCATGACAAGGAAGTAGTCTTCATCCTCCTCGATGGTCTCAAAGGTCTCAGCCGCATATGCCTGCGGACTATCTTCACCAGGCGAAACTGTCTCATCCTCAAAGACGCCACTGAAACCAGCGAGGGATTGAGACCAACTGTCCCAATCATCATCTGGCTCAACATCCATGCCGAAGTAGCCTTTTCCTTTGGGTCTAGGAGGGAAAGAACGCCAGTTGCGATTGAAGCCCTTGCCCTTGTGCTTTTCCTTCTCGTGGATGTTGGGATGCTGACTCACAAGCTCCATTGCAACAGAGTCCGTGGTGAGGTTACCCTGAAGCATTGTCCTCACCATCAGTCGCTGATCATCGGTCAGCCCAGCATTTCCGAGGATTTGCTCCGCCAAGATAACCTCTGGGATCTTGAGCTCAGAGTCTAGGCCTTGCAACGCCGTCCACCACGCTCGACGGCGTGCCACGTAGCTTGTCATAGGCTCTCCCGCCTGACGTGCCAGTGAGCCGCCTTCACGTGCACCTGCGGCATATAACTCACGGGCTCACGGGCTTCTTGTTCACGTCTTGGCTTGAGAGACTGCTCAAAGAGCTTGAGCAGTTTGGCAGGCCCCTCTTTCTTGGACAATGCAGCAATGTCCAGCTGCTGTGCCACTCTAAGGGCCTGGCCACGTAAGCCTTCGACCAAGCGAAGGCCTGAGGGACCAAGCTTTGCAACCTCCTCCTTGGTCATGGCTTCCTCCTTCGCAATCCGGGTTTTCACACGGTATACGTATTCAGGAAGATGGAGAGGGTTGCCATCAAAGCGAGGGATCCCAAACTTGCCTTCGGTCTGTTCTTCCCCATAGCCTGCAGTCGTCGAGTCAGGACGATACCGCAGGTTCTCCAGCAACGCGGACATGGCGCAGCCGGCAAGGATCAAAATGCGAAGCCGAACAAACGGCTCCGGCTACCAGTTTGAAACTGGCAACCGGCCCAACGGTGCAAGAGGCAAACCTTTTGCGTGCGCTGTGCTTGAGCCACGGTGCATTCCGTGGGAAGAATCATCCAACAGCTCTCATGGTCAGGCATGCCTATACATCGTCACAGATCAGTTTCAGACATGTGTATATATATATATATACATATACATATGTATACTATTTATTTATATATATATATATAGATAGATAAATAGATATATATATATATACGTAAGACCATTTTGCTGACCTGCAAAAGGCCTCCACTAGCCCTGTTCCAAGCTCCTTGCCCTTCCAACCTCACCTTACCTTCCTCCGCGCTCGTCAGGTTCTCTGCCATCGGAACATACGGTAGGCCACCTAGGCCTTCCTTGACATCAACCACTGACCATGTCTCGCAACCACGAGCCACCCAGGGCAGCTACCCATCCAGATAAGGACTTCACTCAGAGAGGACCTCTGCGAATCGCATCTGCAGCTCAGATTACCTTTAGATTGATACGTAGACAGACATGTACAGTACATGTTTGATCTATATACATCTATATAGATGTATAGATGTGTAGATGTAAACAGATTTTAGATTCTTGGTTCATCTAATTTCTCTATGTCGATGAATGATATGTAAGTATATAGTACTATAGTTACTACATATTAGAGATCATCTAAAGTTCTCTATTTCTTCTTAATTGATTTCCTTAATCATCTTGATCCACAAGCCCCAGGTGCCTGCAGTTTGTGTGCCTCGAATCTCCTCCACTCGCTCCAGATCCCTGGTGCTCATTGAGGGTCGTTGGGCCCTCGTTTGAATCAACCGAATAATTTGAATGTGCAGATTATGTAATAATTTAAGAAATCGAATTCAAATAGTTTCTTATGTAATAAGAAATCAATTCAAAGGATGTGAAACTCTTCATACATATTTCATATGGCTGGAATGGCTGGAACAAGTAGCAGTCGTGAAGATGCTTCTGCTGCCGCTAGTATAGTGATGCCATTGGAAGGGGGAGAGTCCTTGCTGCTTTTCTGAAACTCGGACTGGCTGTCAGGTCAGCAACCCATGTGCCGTCCCCGCCACACAAGGATTGTACATTCACGCGGCTGTGTAGAGCCACTAACGCAGATGCCCAATAATGAACCTCTATTGTTGAGGTGCATACATGCATTATATACATATATATATATATATATGGGGATATACACTTTGTATATCGAATAAGATGTAGTGTGCAGTAGGCTCTGAAGTAAACCTCAACAACGATTGCTGAACACGGGGTCTACCACATTAGACAACGTCGAAAACCGCTGCGAATGGCCTTTTCATCAAAATTCTCCGTTGCTCAGAGATCAAGTCCATAGAGCTCTCCCATGTTACCCAGCGCCTCAAGCACAAGCGCAGCAACCGCTGAGTGTCTCAAAAACAGTATGACAGTGTATGTGTGTGTGTGTACATAATGCGTAATCAAGGCATATTAAGGCAATTTGTCAAGGAGTACCATGTATGTGCATGCATATATATCTACATACAAATGCAGGATCCTTCGATTATGAGTTCGTCTCTTTTTTGGTGTGACATGTGTCCTACATTGTCCTACCCAATTTGGAAAAACGCTTCTCTCTCAGCAACGAACAAATTCAATCCCTGAATCCGAAACCCTACCAGAGTTGTAGTTTGAAAGCACTTTAGTTCTGAAACGCTGTAAAGAACTCTTGACTTACAACATAGCATTACATTACATTACATTACATCACATTACATTACAGTACATTACAGTACATTACAATACATTGCATTACATTACACTACAATAGATTACATTGCGTGACAATGCATTGCATTACCTGACATACAGAAATGCATATTCATCAGCACCTAGTATGGCCCATGGCACCAGTTCAGAAATACAGGTTGGCTTCTAGGGATTACCAGAATGTTTGTCGCCATTCCCGCGGCATTTGCGAGTTTGAAGGTGGTCAACCGGGCTGGCAATGGCTGGAGACTTCAAGCACTGTTGCTGGTGCAATACTGAAGTACGAGTAGTACTCATTAAAGCAAGTCTAGTGCCGGAAACTTTCAAATCACTCACAACCGCAGTCAACGCGGCCATCCCACAACCTAGCAACTTCAACTGGCAGTGCAAGTTGTCTTGCGAAAATCCAAAGTAGCCAATGGCATGAAATGCCAGATCTTACACACAGAGTGATTCATGTGCAGGCAGAAGTAAAAAGAAGGCTGCTTGGTCAGTGGACAGATGAAGAGAGAGAGAGAGAGAGGCGGAGGATGTAAACAAGTGAGCAGATAAGCAGATAGGCAGATAGGCGCAAAAGGCGGACAGACAGATAGATCCGGTAGAAAGACACCTGGACATAGATAGCTAGAGACGGACGGATTAATAGACAGACAGATAGACAGACAAACAGACAGATAGATAGGTAGATAGATAGGTAGATAGAATGAGATCCGGTGAAATAACATGATGTATAAAATGACAGAAAGAAAGAGAGGATGGGATAGAATGCAATGCAATAGAAAGAATGCAATTGAATAATATACAAGTAGAATGAGATAGAATGAGGTAGAACAAATAACACATAAACAGCTTGGGGTTGACCTCCACCCTTGTTTCATGCCAACATTGTCTTGTCCCGAAATGCATGTGAACACCAATTCTATCACCCAAATACCGCTTTGGTTTCCGTCAACCACGCACCCAACAGCCACGATCACCGTTCTATAGACAGTTGCATGGAAATTTCTGCCCTGCTTCACAGGGCAACAAAAGGTAGCAGGTAGCACTCATGTTGGGTGTCTAAGAATCACTCAAAGCAGCCATCCAAAGAGGATCACCCAGAACAGAATTATCACGAGATTGTGGTTTCTCAAACAAGGGGTACCCCACAATGGTTGGCTCATGATCAAAAATGATTAATCCTGGATGATTTGGGCGTTCCCCTATATTGAGAAACACCCAAATGACCTTGAATCAAAACCCAAAAATCCAACAAGGCCGTCACCTCCCACGGACTCAGGATCCAACCAAACACATGCCTGGAAAGCAGCCCAGCCCGTGGCCCCATAGGTCGTGGTCGATGGTACTGAAGCAATTAGGGAGCAGGGAATTCCGGTTACCATCGATTGTTCATCTCAATGGGAACCCACCAACCAGGGAGCTTTTGGGGCTTACTCTGGATGCCTCCAGCCTGTTGGAAAGTGAAAACGCTCACACGGGTCAATCCGAAGGGCTATTGCCATCCTGATCACCTTTAAGATTGGGTCAATCCCATGCCGCACGTGCAGGCCATGACATAAGCATTGTCTTTTGGCCCGCTCCAACTACCCACACGCTCAGCCAAGCTAATTTGACTTAGTAGGGAAACCATCAAATGGAGGCTGTGCCAAGTGGCCGTGGATGGCGACAGGCAGTTTCCAGAACTGCACACTCACTGACATGATCAGGGAAATGACTGGTTTTCCTTGCTGGGTACTGTATATTTCCAAAAACGCAAACGCAGCAACATCTATGAATTATCACATCTTATGATCGGCCATCTTTGTACTCATGATCAACCTTGGCAATTTAAAAAACCCAAAGTGTATCATGGTGGACCCAGCTACAGCATCCACATTCTTGCGGTGTTTGAAAGGATTCCCCCACTTCGCCAGTACTCCTCTCCAATCAGGGCAGCTCAGCTTTGCATCCTGGCCCCGCCTCCGGATCGCCCTTTTCAAAGGAGACGCTTCCAAAGTCGGGGTTGGGAAGCCTCACTGCGTTGCGCTTTCAACACATCCGCAGCCTGAATCATGGGTGTACCCTACATTCTTTGGGTTTGATGCCTCGACACTGCTGCATTCCTTATCATGACTTCGATCTGTTCCTGCAAAATTTGTGAATAAGAAGAACTTTTCCAACAGGGGTAGAAAACAAGACATGTTTGACAGCGCGACCCAAATCAATGTATGAATTACATAGAGACAACCTGACATCATCAGAAATCATCTGACATCCACAATTAGTTACCCGGCAATCCACAGCTCCCTATCTTTGGACACCGGCTGTGGACGGCCATGGATGGCCATGGGCTATCCCCAAGCTGCGACTGCCACGGCAGCGGACCATTTTCACCACGGCGGCCCTCATAGCTTCGCCAGTGGCGATGGTGCAGTGCCCTCCCCAGTGTGGAGGCCTCACAGGTGGATCGAAATTCAGGGACCTACAGTTATCATCAGCTATCTAGCTACCAACTAATAAATCTAATAAGATCTACGAGTAGTAATTCAAGCTGATTGTATAAAATCATGTAAATATTGTAAATCTATTAGCTGATGAAATAGAAACTTGAAAATAAACGAAGTTTAACGCAGGGTCTTTACCATCACCAGCAAAGCATCTATTTTCAGATGTTTCCAAGGTTCATCCTGCTGTCAAGAAATGAGCCCAGAATCAACAACTGAAGTTACTCAAAGGAAGCAATCAATCTGCAAATGCTTCCCCAGCACATCCCAAGAAAGAGGCGTTGCTACCATTCCCTGGGGGCATCATGGGGACCTTACAGGTGGACAGCATGCCACCTGTCTTGCTGGGCTGGGAATTCACAGGCAGCCAGCCAATGCGACAAAGCAACATGAAGGAATCTGGCGCCCTTTGGCCTGCAGCATGTTGCAGCATGTTGCATGTTGGGTCCCACAAGGTTGCAGCTAGCAGTGATCTGGATCCTGGTCCTACTGCTTTGCACAACCACCGACTGCTCTCTTTGCCATCGTATGTAAAAAGTCGTGAAGCAAGTCTTCTCTGATGGTCTTCCTATCCGGGGCTCCAAAATGCTCCAAAGCACGGCAAGAAGATACCACAATTGACTTCCAGCAGCAGTTGCAGCCAATGCCCAAAATTATAGCATTCGCTGGCTCAGCCATGAAACCCTCATCGCACAAGACTAGCTGCCGAACACAAGTTCCCAGGACGAGTCATAATCCCTGCCATACAGTATGGCATACTATCTACGGTAACGAATTCATCATTTCAATACTTTTTATACCATATGTACTCTGCATGTTGCTGGTGACTACCGCATCCCCCGTGTTGGTCATGGGATCAGCAACCACCAAAGCAGCTCCATGCACCAACCACCTGACCAGGCTGTCCTCTGACGCCAGCAGCTCATCCAACTTCTCCTTTTTCTGACCACGCCAAACCACGTGAAGACCTGGCACCAGTTGGAGCAAGGTGAGTTCCAGGGGAGTTCCAGGGGAGACCAGTTTGGAGCAGAAAGAGAGCTGGCTGAATGGACGAACAGTATCGAACAGTGCTAACCCAAGGGACCAAAGCTCAAACAGCACAGGCTTTGTTGTCCAATAGAATCCCTAGGAACGGGTCAAACCACACCCGCATGGCACACCCCGCCACCGTTGCCACCGTCGCCTTGCTTGGCGACCTCCTCTGGCAAGCACTCAGCAGCATGCTCTTGGAAGAGATCTGCAAGGGCGAGGAGATACCTGGCAGATCTCCCATGGCAAGGGCATGCAAGGGCCATCTGTAAACACCCCATCTGTTATGAGGGACAAGCACCAACACCAATAGTTGGAATACAATGGTTGATTATTATTGTTTTAACTAGAATTAGTTAAGTACTTGTTAAATAAATTAAACCAGTACAGGGCACCCACGGCCATAGCAGGACGTTAGAAACATCTTCCCTGTGAGCCCAGCTGTTGGTTGAGCCTTAAGAGGATGGCACCAGGAAGCAACAAGCAATGGTGAAAGCAACTGATTTTTGATGCAACAGATGGCGACAGAAAAAAAAAAGTATATAGCGGGGAAGATTGTCAAATGAAAATGCATTTGCCATCATTTGCCTTCGCACAAACCGTGGACATGGGATTTTCTGATGCCCAACCTAATCAAACCACCGAAAGTTCTGGACATGCTCAATTTGCCAACAATCGTTGCTGCTTCCAGTCCGAAAAGTTGTGACAGTCCAATTACCGTACACATGTACCGACTCAAACATATATGATGTCCATAGATGTCCATGAAGATCATCTTGCCACCCATGGGATGACAATATGTGTGAACCTCTTGCGTTAGAGCACACACACACACACAAACACACACACACACACACACGCACACACACATGCAGTTTTTGGGACTGTCATCTATTGAGGGAGTTAAGAAAAAAAAATGTCATCAATTTGGAACCCTCCATGGAGAGACCATGATCCATCGCCAAGGGACTGTGCAAAGATCCGGTGCACCAAGGCGTCCTTCGGGGCCAGCGAAGAGCGTGCTACGCATCTGTAAGTCTCCGTATCTTTTCCGAACATATCATATTAGGGATACATATTTATAAATTGATTCGTATGAATTCAGGTATACATAAGATGTGTATATATATATGCATCATTGTGTATGTATATAAATATATATACAGTATAATTCTGTATCATATCAATTCATATCAATTTCTGTTTAGTCAATGTTTCTGCGATTCAACAAATCAGGCATATGAGATGCTCAGCCATATCAGCGTTTGCAAATGATTGCTTAATCAAACTCAGGCATCTGATGCGCTTTCTTGTGCTTGTTATACGGATGCAGCCAAGTTGGTGTACTAGGCGGAAAGCGACCAGGTTTCAAACACAGTCCTCCGGATCTTGAATAGCTGCTGGCATGGGAACAGGCCGACCCCACTTCCTGAATAGACAAGTTGACAAAACCACTTGGTCAGCGCAGGAAAATTTCATTGAGGTGTTTGAAGTTCACGGGAAAATACCAGAACCTTGCACCAGAGTTCTGAACCTGTACCCTGAACGCAGCCCAGGGGCATGTGCAGAGTCACCTTGTTCGGCAGCGGGTTGATGAGCGGAACGGCAACACCGAAACGACGAAAGAGCGCTTGTGTCGTCCTCGTCCAAGGCCGCAGTTTTCGCTCATGGAATCTGTCTGCAACTTTCCAAGGCATTGCACTTAGGAGTTGTATTTTAAGAAGCACACGGAAGACAACTTTCAGAGTTTCTTCACTCGAAAACAAACCAACAACGAAGTGACTGAAATCTTGAAAGGAAAGAGAGGAAAAGCATAGGCCTCTTGTTGGGAACCAATATCATCCGAACTCATTTTGCGATCCAAGAATCTCTCGCCCCCACTGATAGGTAGTGAAGACCTGATTTTCACCTCAGCTATAGTTCCCAAAGGTCAAAGAGGTTGTCTGCAAAATAAGTTGATCCAAAGATGGGCAAACAGCTTGTTTCCAGTTTCAAAAACTTGCATTGTCATGTTTTGAAGGAAGTTCAGTGCCCTAAAAGCCGAATAGAAAATCCATGCTGCTTTGAATTCTGTCGTCTATTCTCGTCATTGTAACTGTAGATGATCCATCACGTTTCCCGCACAGCCAAGCTACCAAAGGCATAGATGGGGAGCAGGTCAGTACCATGTTTCAGAGCCAAACGACAGAATCCCAAGTTGGGAGGAAACACCTTGGGTCGAGCCAAGGTAAGGTTTTGGTTCGAATGTCAGGAATTTCATCTTCAGCTTCCACGACTTTCCAATACATTCCCAGACACTGAAGCGTATCACTTGTATCCACTCATTCCGGTGCCATCTTGGGATCCCAAGAATGTTGGAAAGCGACTCACTTTTGCAAATATCAAATGCTGTTCATTCTGTCATCGTCGGCGCTGCTATTGTTATCACTGGTTTCGGTGTTCTTGTTGTTGCTGACGTTGTGGACACTCGTTATTAGCATTGCTTCCTAGTGGTAGATGGATATTCATGGTTTTTGATTTCTCTGTTGTTTTTGTTCTTGTTGGTGGTGGTGATGGTGGTGGTGGATTTAGACAAGTGGTGGTCCGCTTTCAATTGTGTTAGTTGCGTTCACAAAAGATTATCGGCTGTTGACTGTCACTGGTTTGTTTTTGATTGTTATTTGTAAACTCTTCCGTGCTAATTGTTGCCCCTCTCATTTACTATTGTCGTTCCTAGTTACAACTCTTCGTTGTGGATGGTGCTATTGTCTGTGTCATAAGTTGTCGTTGCTTTTGCTTGTCGTTGATTGTTGTTGTCCGTTGTGTTTGGCTTTGCTATTTATCGTTCACTGAGGTTTGGAGTTGCAATTCGGGAGTGTCGCTGCAGTTGTTGTGCTTAACGTCATTCTTGCCGATGGCGCGGCTGTGGGAGAGGTCAGTGTGGTCTGGGCACTCCCCTCTGTTCCCTGCAGGAAGCTACTCAGCTAGATCCCGCTAGCTTTCACGATTGTCCATAGATCAAGGTAGAATGGAATCAAAGCGCTATTCCATCGATCAGATTGACGAAAAAGTCTCCAGGACTCAGTCTTGTCGAATCTCGCTCAGTTTTTTGAAAACTCCACAAATAGATCAAGCAAATCTGGTGCCATCAGCCGGACGCATACAAATCGTGGCCTTGTCTAATATCACATCGTGGTGTTGGGTGGAAAATGCCACCTCAAGATCTGATGAAGCTGGGCGACACTGCTTCGCATCCTGACCTTCTGCTTGGTCAGTTCCCTATCATGGTCTATGGCAATGGAAACTTGTGTCCCACAACCAACCAACCAACCAATCAATCAATCCATCCATCGATCCATCAATCAATCAGTAGTTCTACGCCATCTATGGAAATCCATCAGAACTGTGCACAGTCACGGTTTTGATTCCCAGGCACCAACTGCTCTTTTCGGTGATCCGTCATGATCTGCTCTGGCAGCCCACCGGGCTGTAGGGCCACAGATCGGCCCTTACTAAGCAACCTCGCTTGCCAAGTGAGGGAAGGGTCCGGTGACCCGGACTGATTTGGTGGAGTTGAGAGTCAGTTGAACGTAGCAAATCTAGAAAACAATAAGGTTTTCCCCATGTTGAACATAGCAAAACGAACCATTTTGAAGCCATGCCAATAGTTTCTCATGTGTGAGCGGTTCCAATATGTCTCAATCATGGAACGGAGGAATGTGTCATGTCATGTTGACCAGAAACACAGAACAGAGAAAATGAAATTCAGAGTCTGTTGGATACATAGCCATAGCATGCCATAGCCCAGAATTAGAAAAGCTGTCGCTGGAACCTGGAACAAGCTGTGAGCGTCCCACCCCCTTAGTCGCCCAGCAACTCGTCGGACATACTTTGAGTTACAGGCCGTGCATTGACCAAAGCCAGGTACTCTCCTGGATTGTGGACGGTTGTGGTAACCGGGTGGTCCCCAGAAACTCAGCAACTGACTGAAACCTGTTTCAGCATGCGCCTGATACACAGATACAAAGCGAGAGGAGCACGTCAGAGGAGGGACAGAGCATGGTTTGCAGCAAAGGCATGGCGGTCGTATGGAGGTTGGGTCGCCGTGGCGAGGGAAGTATATTGAATCTTCTCGGGGCGTCGTTCAAAAAATGCGTTGTTGGGGAGTGTAGCAGTGGCCCGCCAAGATAGCTGGAATGGGGGTCTTTTGTACTTGGGGAATATTCAACTGTACAAATACCCCAGTTTTCTATAGCTTCATTGCCAAAGATATCCGCAACGCAGCTGTTTCTGAGGAAAGTTACAAAAACTGCCAAATTACTGTGTGTTTGCGCCCGGACTGAAGAAAAACAAACATTTCGATGTGTTGCTAGGATGTTAGTGTTTACAGTATCTGATCGCCAGCAAAACAGCTGGCAACCACTCTCAAGGATCCCCTTGGATAAGGAAAAGGTGTGTCTTGGGATTCTAGTGTTGCTTGCGGTCCCAAAACCATTCCATTTTGGATCCATTTTGTGAGCGTGTTCATTTTGAAGAAAAATCCTGCTTCGAACCCGGCTGTGAGCGACGTTTCGCTCTCTACCAGATTCCTCCAACCTCATCTTTAGCATCGCTGGAACCTGCAGCCTGAATTGCTACCTTTCTACCTGCTCACGGCGTCATGTTCCCCTACTGGTACCTATCGACTTCTTGTGTCTGCGGACATGCCTCCTTTTTACACATAGTTGTCATGTATAGACTGTATAGAGTTTGCTTTATCTTGCTTGACGGGTAATTGTTTGTGGTGATCGTGCGACTCATGATCTGCATGTGTGAATTTCGCTCAGGTTCCGCGACTCGTTCACTCAGCCAGTCATTTAGTGATTCAGTCAGTCACTCAGTCAGTCAGTCAGTCAGTCAGTCAGTGGGTGAGTGAGTCCTTCAACTACGTTGTTGCATTCACTGTTTCATTTCTTGTTTGTATACGAGTGTCATGAACATAGGTGACTGTGTCGATGTATACGACTCAACCATTCGCAAAAGAGAAACCCTCAAAAATCGGTAGCCCAGTTTCCGACCAGTGGAAAACGAAAGAGCAGAGTGGCAATGACAACCTCAAATCTGTGATGAAAAGATCGCAGAGTTTGGCAAGTACATGCGACCACAGTCAATCTGACAGTGGACACTGCACTTTTGTTCATCGTATCGGCAGTTGTGGTTTTGCCTTTTCAGAATGTTCTCAATCATATATACAGTGTCTAGCGAGACATCCATCAGTGTTCGTTGTGTTCCTCTAACTTAAATCAATGCGATATGCAAGTGCAAGCTGTAAACAATAGCACAATGTCCTTGCAGCGAGAAACAAACCAATTCTTTGGCCCCGGTGCAAGCTCTGTAGTTGACTCAGCGGTCCTCAGTGGTGCTGCTTTTGCAACCGATAGTTCAGGAAATCAAACCAATGTGTATGAGCAGTCAGTCAAAAGCATCAAGCATCAGTGTGGTCTTCTAAACCAATCTACTGTACAAATAAAGCCACCAAGCTATCATCCTTACTGTTACTGTTAGCCTTGTGGAATTCTGCGAGTGGTTTTGCCCTTCCGGTACCCCTTCCATTCAGCGCGTCTCTCCAGCCGTTGCAATCAAGACACATCTTACTCGTGAAGAAGGCCGCGCAAAACGTCAAGGCTCCATGTGGATGCCAACATGTGAGGTATTGACGATTTGGATCTAGTCCTTGGTGAGATATGGCTGAACACTTGTGGACATTGCATGTGCATCTCTGCAGCATTTTGCCTGGATTGCTTGCATTTCTATTGATCGTCAAATTCTTTATTACTGTAGCATTTCTAGGCAAAGCGTTTCTGAACTCAACTCTCAGATCCTCTCAGCTTTTCAGTATGAGATACACCATCCCCTTCCAAGGATCGCTTCTCTGGATCCTTCTGCCATCTCTCGACGGTGTCACTTTCAAATGTGACTCCCATCAAGGATGCAATTCGACCTAAGCATCAAAGTGTCGGGAGTTGATACCCTCAACAAAGTGCTGTATCAACCCAGCTGCATTGCACCACCGTCAAGCCCCAAAAGCTAAAGGGCGGCATGCCCCACAACTACGTTCAAACAAAATTGTCAAGGAATTCAAGCAATGCTTCGAAAAAGGACTTTCGATATCCTAAGCAGAACCCAGAATTTTGTGGGGAGGTACCAAGCATGATGAGATATCTCAAATGGAATTAATGCTCAGAAATGTGAGTCCAAGGGGACGTGACCAAAAGCTAGGAAGCAGCAAAAGTTGTTACATTGACCTTGCAGGTAACACTCAAGCGTCGAGCGCCCTTTTGCCAAGTGAAAAAAGTCAATTGGCAATTCTAGGCGAGCCCAAGCCCAACAACCGAAGAAATGGATAGAAAATGATAGAAATGGTTCAATCAGGCCAAAAAAAGACCCAAAATGACCCAAATTGGTTCAAAATGGGAGCAGCATGGCCCAGCATAGGCTCAACATAGCACAAAGTGGCTTAACATAGCTTGCCTCAATCTTTTGCTGAACAAAGCCCCACTTGGCACAAAATCGGTTTAACATGCTCCAGGATAGGCTCAATATAGTGACAAACTGGCTCAGCATATGTCTGAGCAAGCAGTCTAAATTAACGTGCCAACGGCATCCTGATTGAGCACCCCCTTTTTTGTTCAACAGAAGCCCTACTTGCCTACTTGGCGCACATTGAACTCAAGACAGCACAGCATGTAGAATATACATGTGTGTGTGTGTGTTTTTTCTGAGTGGGAGACAAAAGGGAGACACTGGGGTATCCACCAGTTCCGATAGGACTTGTATCCCCCACTTGTCTCTCAATGAAAGCATCTTGTTCCGACATATTCCAGCGACCATCTCTCACTTTTCTCCCACAGGTCTCCGACTTGTTTCCCATTGATGGGTGTGGTTATGACAATCGTGGTTATCCCACCTTCCATCCAATCACCAGATTCATTTGCGGAAGACAAGCAAATTCATGGTGGAATCTGTTTCCGAGGAAACAAGAGAGGAGGAGGACCAAGGGAGACGAAGGCTATCACACAGGTCAAATCATTGGGGAACTATATAGATCCGTTTCTTTGCAAGAATTGAGAACCCCATTTCAGCTGGTCGTTATCCATAGGTTGGGAATGTTGAAAAACATCCTGCCGAGCAGCGCAACATTTCTCCGAGGCTAATGGCTAACCATCGGGGGCCCCAAAGTGTGGCACCTGGCACAAAAGCTATGCGGACATGATGCAAATGGGCATCATCAAAATGCGACGTTCACCAACTGAACAGTCTGAAACAATGCATTGGACATCTGCCACATGGGGATGCACCTTCACACCTGTTGATAGGCAAAAGGGACACATGAAACAGGTGTCCTTCGGTCTGTTTCCCACTCTCACCTCGCCCAACTGCTGCATGCAGCATCTTTTGACGTGCTACCACCAGGCCGACTGCCGCCAACATCACCATAGGCCTGGGCCGAGGGCAAGCACACTCAACCCCTTGGAAACGACCGAAAAATACGAATAGTTATACAATTTATGCAGTATAGTTTACTTAGTTTATTCAGTTTACTGAGTTTACTTAGTTTCTCAGCACTTTTCAAGACTTTCTCATCTTTTTCGTTTGTTCGCCGGAAGTCTCCTGCAACGGAGGGTCCGACATGGAATCACCAGCAGCACTTCATATCGAACACGCTTGGTGATATTTTCCAGAAAAAAAAGGACCTTTGAAGCATTTTTTAAGTTATGCTTAGCCCATTCCAATCGTTCAAAACAGCTCAAATCAACTGAGGCATAAAAAAAAATAAACATAGTGACATTGTGACTACAGTGACTATTAGTGAGCATTAGCGACCTTTGGCGACTATCAGTGACTCAAGTCCTGGTGTGTTGTAGGCGGGATCTGAGCGCCAGACCACTGCCGGACGCGAGCGTTCATGGCGCACAAGGGCAGGCCCGGCAGCTCAGGGAGACGACGGCAAAAGCAGGCTCTACCAGACCAATTCAAATATCAATGATCATGATGGTCATGGTAGAGTAGTCTATCTACCAGACAATATTGATGGTCATGGAGTCATGATCACTGCATTGTCTGATCAATGATCATGATCAAACTGATCAGTATCGTGAATCATATCAATGATTCAATGATCATGATCAACCATTCATGATCATCAATCATCATTGATCATCATTGATCATCGTCAATCATCATTGGTCATGTATGATCACTATCAGCTGTCATTCACTATCATCATTGACCATCTCTAATAGATGTAATTAATGGTGTGATCGTCCTTAACCATTATTCATTGTTGACCATTGTGAATCAAAATCCATAAGTCACAATCCATCGTCAGTCTGGGAACAAACGGTATCCTGCGCAAGAACGTCTAACAAAATGATGGCTAGAAGTAGAATCACCTACCGCACAAGGATGATCTCAACATCCTTGTGCTTTATAAGTCAAACAGGGCCAAGCACTGTCTTCCTGATTTCTTTTCACTGGGTACCTTTCCATGGCTCTTGTCTGCAATAAGGGTGCTGGCAAGCTGAAATAGCGACTGCATGTAAGACCATTCAAAGCACCCAGGTTTGGCAAAAGAAATGAACACAAGCTTATGCTGAGGCAACTATACAGTCGCACGATACTTCACCGCCCATGATGTCTTCAAGGCTGACTTGTAAGGTAGTCCTCTAAGTGTCTGTTGCATTGTGAATAAACTTATGATCAAAAAGAGATACCAGCAATATCCTGTAGTAATTTGAATATGCTTTAACTCCTCTTTTCGAAATCCAAAAACTCCTCTTCTCTTCAACTTCTCTGAAGCAATACATTCTGGGGGGACACATGGGGACACTGTTGTCCTATGTTGTGCTCCTCCAACTACAGGAAACTCACTCGATGACTTGGCTGCCCGACCCATCACACACAACCACCACTGTGTACATGTGGTACATCGTGAGAATATCCTGAAACTAGTGAAGTGATGTGAAGTGGCCATTGAGAAGGTCCAAATTTTGCGGCGAAGACACGGCTATCGCCTGTGCAGTTCACTTAAACAAATCTGATACTCCTCGAGTGGTGGGGCCTCGCCAACATTCCATTGAAATTCAAAACCAGCCTCATAGGAGGGTGATTTCTCGATGTGGTAGCGGTAGCTCTCAAAGTTTGCCTATCGGACGCAAATGAAAGTGCCCGGGGATGGGTTCTTGGATTCACGCAGAACATCCCCTGTGTCGCAAGTTGTTTGCCATGGAGCTTGAACTCTTTAAACTTGGACTTCAAGATACTTAAGTGAGCTAGCACAATCCTAAGCTAATAGTTGTGAGTAGTGAGTAGCTTTGAATTTCTGTGGTGTTCATCTTGATTTGAGCTCTAATCATTGCCGCTCCTTGCAAACTCCTGTCCACATGGATTCAATGACTGGCCCTGGCACACCAATGTGAACCCAGATCAACATTCATCAGACTGAAGACAGAACAAAATGTGGGGGGTCGGTCTCTGGCTGCTAGCTCTGTCCATAGTCGGCATCCATCGAAAATTCTGAGTCTATCTACAAGTGTATTGTATCTACGGCTTCCTGCGTGAATGCTGGCAGAGTTCGAGATTTGCTGAGTGATGCGACAGGAAGTTTACAAAGACTATGGAGTCTCCAAGCTGGCATCTTCCCAGAGCCCACAGCACTGTAATGACATCGACTTGTTGAGTGGCCCAGTGGATACGGGAGGCCTCCTCCACCACCAGTGTTGCTTTTTGGAAATCCTGGAAGCGCCAAACTCAGAGGATATCTTCAAGAGTATGAAGTTCAAAACAGCTAGGATGGCCACTGACACACACCTCTCGTACAGAAGCTGGGATGGTGATAGCAAGTTACATTTCCTGGACGTCTCTGTGAAACGGCTGATGGTGGATGGCTATTCCCAAATGAAAGGTAGAAACTGCAGAAAACTAGACTATCATTTACACTATCTAAATCTAAGTCTACTATACTATCCAGGTTTCTATCTAAATCTATCTATATAACTAGCCTAGTTCAACTGAAAGTCAGTAGCCCAGCTCCTGTTTGCTGGGCATGGCATCGGGCTTGATGCTGTAGTGCACATCTACAATGCTGTGGATGCTGTCCTGCAATCGTTGAAGCTGGCTGACTTAGAAGGTGCCCTTCGATTACATCGTTTCATCCTTTTCCCAACTCAACATGATCAATAGAATTCAATATCAATTTGCATTCAAGTCTCAAGAGGGTGCCTCAAATAAGCAGTTGTTTCGTCGGGGGCTGGAACAGCTTGCGTTTGAGGCTTCACGGGTTTCATGCAGATCTGCACCTCAACAAGCCTGGCTGCACGCTCTGCGAAGTACTCGTGATCGTAGCCCTCCCTGCGACAAAACAATGCTGCTGCTCTTTCTCCCATTCTCTGGTTGTCTTTCTCTGTGGTTCATTAAATTAGGAAATAAGATGTCTTTCTTTCATTAGGAAACAGTGTCTTTCTCTACGCTTCGTTCGCATCCAATAGATTTCTCGCTCTTGCTCCATTAGGAGCGTCCTCTTTGTTTCATGTTCTTTCTATATAAGTGTGCAGTGTCTGTGTACTGAGAATTCACCTCACTGCTTTTCACAGCTCGGTGGTTTGAAGAAAGCAGCTACTACGAGTACATTGCAGTGAAGTTTCATCGTTGTGGTGCCCAGCCCCACCTCCTGAAGTTGAGTTTGGTCGACAAGCCACGATGTATTGATTCCTGAGACACGACTGCTGCCGTCATGGACATGTTCTACCTAAATACGCATGAGAATAGGGAGATCAGAAATTGAAACAGAATCATTTCTCAAACCATGACACAAATGCAGGATGATACTGGTATCTGCATGTTTCATCATGTTTCTACATCGTGAGATCTCATGTGTTGCAATGATTTTCCAGTTTTGTGATGAATCGCCGGGCGCTGGCTGCGAGGCTTCTGACTGCCCAGGGGACTGATGATCTGGGACTCCAAACCCAGTTGCAGCTTGGTTGTCGTTGCTTTGCCTCCTGGACCGAGGGACGTGAGAACCGGTGCATCACGGCCTTTCACGACCTTCCAAAAGCACTAGACTGGAAGACATTTAAGGCTTCAGAAGGCGGCAGGTGCTGTTAGACGCTGACATTCTAGTGCAATCTTATGGGATCTTGGATGGAGGGCCCTGGGCCCTGGCATATAGGGCCCCAGTTTGCAGCTCACATGTGATCGGTCGTGTTTGAGGCACCCAGTTTCTGCGATTGGCGAAGCCCAACGGTTCAACGGCACAGCATCATGGTGTATCCACGGGTCTTCAAGGTAACCTCAACAGTTGGTGCCTAGCTATTGGCTCAATAATCATAGCAAAGCAAGTTCGCATTTCGAGCCACATCCTGTCCTGAATCAAAAAGGTCTGGTTGGCCAAGTGATGACCTTTGGGAACCAGGAGGCGATGGCAAGAGGTCTGACCAAACCTAACTTTCAACAGCATGGGATCAGATCGTAGCATTGCTACTGCCTAAGTGCTGTCCATTTGATCAAAATAATTGTCCATTGTTGTCATCCCAAAAGTAAACAGAATAGTCGAGCTGCTGGGATGCCGTCTACCCAAGCTTGGTGACAAGCACCGATCCGATCGCAAAGCATTCAGTCTAACCACTCACTTTCTTTCACTTTGACTTTCTCTCACTTTCTTTCACTTTCTTCACTTTGTTACGTTGAAAGTTTAGTCCTAGCACTGGAGTTGTCCTCGAAGCCCCCACTATAACGAGTTGCAAACAATCACAGCTTCCGAGAAAATCTTGCGTTTGGAAAACACATGTGCCATCTTCATGATCCAATTCAGGGCCGAATGATTGACACAAACCAGAATACAATGCTTTTCTGCCCCAAAAAAACAAACACCTCAAATAGCTGGCCTTTGACAAAACGGCTGCCAAGCAGCTATTGGTCAGTTTCACCTGCACAACATGCACCACTCGCAGCAAAATGGAAATGCCATCCACACGGCTGTAGTGCCTCAGTCTGGAGATTTCTCGGTGCTACAGCTCTTATCTTGCCCGTGAAAACCAAGCTGAGGATGTCACGGGCAAGCCCGTGAGTTCCTTAAAACAGTCTTTTTCCGTGGTTTCCCTGTGCATTCCGAGATCTGCACTCCAAACAGCATCTTTCTGACTCCACCTGACTCAATTCGCATCATCCTTCACTTCCTAAAGTCCCAACTTCAAAGACTTCAAAAAGTGTTATTCAAAAATATTCAAAAGACCTAAATGAAAGGAGACTTTCAGAGATTCGGTTCAAAGTTCGAACACTTCTCACCTCCAACACTTTCAATAGCTCTGCTTCTTGCCTCTTCGAAGAGTTTTTCCACACTCTTCAGTCTGCCTGTGCAGCCTCAAACATGGACTGTATGGACTGTCATGTGTATGATGTCACAATGCGACCCTTGTATATTCAACCGGTCCAACTTGGACTGAGACCCTTCAAAACTGAAAGTGCAACCAACTAATGAGAAGCAAGATCAAAGAAGTACAAAGAAGCTATGCGCAAGGCAATGATCTAACAGAATAGAACAGAATAGAACAAACAGCACCTCTGCAGCTGGCTTCTTCAGCAAAACTTGTGTCCCCGGCGTTTTGTCAAGCGCACTCCGAACTGCAGCAGCCAATCCTCCAAGTCAAATAGAGTCTAACCAACTGGCACGAACAAAGGTTGCGTGACAGCCAGTCATTTGGTCAGCTAAATCAAAGCAAATGTGCTGGTGGTTGACTGCGTTTGCTTTGTGGCACTCAGTGAAGGGATTCCCTTTATATTCATACTTTAGTAGATATTACTTTCTCAAATGTACAATGCATTCATGTACATGAGTGTTCCTTAGTATATCATACATTATCATACTATCATTTCGTATGGTTTCATACTCTTTCTTGTTCTGGTTGCTTTATTCTTATTTCATCGCATTTCCTCTAGTCGTTCTCTATTTTTCCTGCACTAGACTACTATTAACTACTTGATTAACTATACAGTATCAATGTATATCATACTTTTATTTCTTGTTCTATCTTTCCTGTGATTTCCCGTGATTTGTCTCTTCAAAAATCCTCGTTGTCGTTGGTTCCCGGATGTTCCCGGACTCCTGGAGCTGCGCGGGCGATGCAAAGCTGCCTTTGCTCACGCGCTCCTGTTGTGCAGTGTTGTGAGCGGGAAAGATGCGGGTTTTCATGGGTCCCCATGGGCCCCCATATGGCATATGGGTCCCATATGATCATCGGATCAGTGGGAAAGGAGTACAAATGACAGATATTCACAGACGATCTGTAACTATAAATGTGAAGCCCAATGGGAAAGGAGTGAAAGGACAGTGGGACAGGAGCCACAGAAATCGTCATAGATCTTTACAGTACAAACTTGGGAACAATGTTGGAGAAGTGCCTGCACGAGTACAAATTACAATGAGAAAGGGGGAAACGAAACACCGTTGGGCGGTTCGAAAATTAGTCGAAGCAAATTGGAATACTCCCTTCCATATACAAAGGTCCCCCGAATATCAAAGACTACCCTGGGTATCTGATATTGATGGGGGTTGATGCCAGGGGGAAGAGATTGCTACGAGTAACACTGGCAAATTTGGCAGTGCGAGTCTGGAAGACCGGGGAGAGAGAAACAGAGACGGGGAGACGGTACCGATTTTCTGTTTTACTTGCTGGCTGGCGATCTGCTAGTCTTTTCTGATGTCCGTACACCAGCGCAAAACGGGGTGAATAGTTTGGGGGGCAATGGTCATCGGCCTTTATCTGCCATGCAATCTGATAGCAATCTGATGCAGCAATGGATGATCTTGTCTTGGATAATAATCTACAGATTCCAATGCTCATCCCGACTGGGTAATCCTAGTAACAGCCTTTGAACGGTCAACAAGCGCTGGGCAGAACCAGCATGTGAGCAACGTTCAACCCTCCTTAGGCCTTAGGCTCTCCTTAGAATGCTTCGTCAGTATCAACATGTGGGGTCCATTGGGGTCTGTATCAGCTGGCAAGCACTGGGTGAGGCTGTACGTCGCTGTGCCACACCTTCAAGCTGCTGCCCTCGAAGAGATATCTCTGGATGATGTCCAGCTCCAGCCAAACCTGGAGCCGAGGCGAGTTCACCTCCTTTCAATCTACCCATTTTGCTTCCAGTCGCTTGAGATTCCTGAAAGGTCCTGATGTCAAATGTTGTCAAATGATGTCAAGATATGTCAAGTGTTGTCAAATGATGTCAAACGTAGTCCTTTCTGTTCCTTTGTATCCTTGATTTGACTAATTAAATTTAGTCGGATTCCAACCAAAACTAGTCTTATGTACTGTATCTTTCAAAATCCGAATTTACGTCGCTGGAACTTCTGACATGGAAACCAAATTACACGTGTTCAACTACAAGCATTGTTATTCGATGTTGTTTGTATAACCCCGACTTATGGCAGGACATCATCAGGCACACTAGGACAAGAGCGTACCATCTTAATCTGTAGAACCTAAGACGGAATACATCCTTCCGAATTCTACATATACTCGCCGCTCTGATTGCAGTCGACCTCGGCACATCTACCCGTTTCCACTTGGGCTTTGACCCAAGCGTGCATGTACTTCAGCTTCCGTCTACCGTCCTCCGTCAGATTCATTGTACCCTGGCTGTACTGCCCACTTTGAATGTGTAAACATGTGAGACAACAGAGCGGGAATGTCGCGTGTGCAGGACAGAGAGTAAGATTACAGCGAGCGAGCAGGTTTCAGAGGCCTGTTCGAAGGATTCCTAGGACGCTATACCTTCCTGCGGCGGAAGTCCTTGTCCGGCTCTTCAAACTCCAGTGTATTAAAATTCCTCAGCTCGACGCTGGTTTTCTGACAAGATGGAGGTATGACAAAGTCTCACAGGCTGTGATCTGAAGTTGGACATATGTGGAAAGCCGCTTTTTCACACTGCGGTCAGAATCTCACGGTGCGGATCTGGCAGTTGCCAAATGGCTATCTACATCTGCTCTGAAACCCACCGAACATGCAAGATCACCACTTAGGATCTTTAGTCACCCAGCATTTTGTTCGTTCTCCTCCACCACCATTCCGGGTGACAGTGACGTTCTCTGGGTAGTAGCGCGTCTGACGTTGGCAGAAGAAAGGGCCCCACCAACACTCGGAGTCACTACCCAGCAACTATGGGTTTTTGGGGAACTTTCATAGAACATCGACAATGTTTCGCAAAACAACTATCAACATACATCAGTCGCAAAAAGTGAACCCACTGAGTGCCACTGGCCTGCGTCTTCTGCTTGATTTTCTTATACCTCATATCTCGGCCACCAAAAGGCCACGCTTCTTGAAGGTCTGGGAGAGCTGCGTCTCGAACCTTTCGGAGCAAAGTGCACTTCTCCTGGTGGCGCATGGGCACTGCGCGAGGGGACTGGAAAAGAGATGACTTCAGCTTTGATGTTCGTAACCTTTGGATGCCTTTGGTGTTTTCTATGTCATGCTTTGCAGTTCTAGCTACTAAGGTCATGTTTTGCAGCTACACTGGGTTGAGGCAACCTGCTTTCTGAGGATGGACGAATTCCAGCAGTACCCTTTGGCAATGACGACTTGACGTCACTGGCGTCCTTGCACTCGTAGGTGCCGTCGCTGTTCGGGTTGTAGACTTTACCCTTCACAACCTGGCGAGATGAAGCGCCAGAGAAATCCGCCCGCGCCAAAAGCGCAAGGTGACCGCAAGGTGAGCTTTCGTAGTCCAGAAATCCGTGCTGCAGCTTTAGCTGGAGGCTAGGTCCAGGTGTTTTGTGGCTGTTGGTGATATTTTGACTTTTTTGGAAAATCTCATGCACTAGACTAGACTACATGAACTTATAATTTTCAAAGCATACCCCAAAGGCCAACATTGGCCCAACATGAGCCCAATAAACATGTCCAAAGTGGAAAGAGGTTTCTGCGGCCCAATAAACATGTCCAAAACGCCTCGGGCAACAGAACCCTAGAAGAGCCTGAGGCTAACACTTTTACTGGAGATCTCTGAAACATTTTGAACATTGAGATTTAAATGGATCTAGATTGTGATTCTTCAAGAAACTTAGACCTTGTAATTGAATTCAAAAATATCCGACATATTTTGCCAAACACAAATCCATTCCACGTGCGAGATTTAACGCTTTTTGACGGGTGATACGTTCACCAAGTCAGTAGAGAAGCCTAGGAATTCTTTTGCGGTGACATCTGACCCAACCCTTCTAGCAGTTTGAAACACACGGGGATGTCACGTCTTATAATAGGGAACCCCCAAAGAATGGATCGTTTAGGACTCTAAATGATTTATATTGGATGATTGGGGGATACCTCGGTTTTGAGAAGCACCTACATAGTTCCATAGCTCTACAAAAGTACATTCCTCGAACCAATGCAGCTCGTTCCACAACAAGGAGCATGGAACAGCGCATTTCCTGGCCCCGCCTCACACTTGGAGAAGCTGCCATGGTCGAGATCGTATTCATCTTCTTCCCCCTCGCACTTGGTTGTGCAGCATGCGCCAACGCTTCCCCAGCAACCACCACCATCTGCGTCACTTTGATGCAAGGCTCCTGCCTGATACTGCACTTGAGAAACTCATTTCTGTGAGGCAAAAAAGATTTACAAAGGAGATCAACCTCGAGTTGCTAATTTCTTTCATGGCAAATTCTACTGGAAAAAATTGAAAAAATATATAAACTCACGTGCTATCCCCAACCACATGCAGAGCCTCTGTCAAGCCCATGTACCTCCTTTCGGATTTGTTGATTGTTGGCCTGACCTGCTAAAACTACATTTTCCCACCAAACTGAAACATCTCATTCATTGAGCCCAATCTAGATGCTGCGCAGCAACCTTCCGGAACCGTGGGCGCAAACCTTCCGGAACCTGCCGTGAATCTGCACTGGGACCCTGCGGAACCCGAGGTGGATGCTGCGAACGCGCCAGATCCCAGGCTGGAAGCTGCACCGGATCGCACTGGAGCCAACCTGGGCTGAAGACCCGGTAGCAAAAACAATGTTTGGCTGCCATGAAAAAAAGGGACCTTTTGGATCCTTTTGGAACCTCAGAGCGCATCTGCCAAAGAACCCTCTGAAAGTCACACAGTCTCTGCTCCCGAACCCTCCGGACCTGACCAGGTATCTGCACCAGAACTCTTCGAAACCTCATGCTAACCGGAACCTTCAAGAACTTCAGCTATCTGCACAGAAACCCTCCATAAAACCCTCATCGGCTATCTGCACCGGAACCATCCGGAACCTCAGTATGCATCTGCGCCGGACCTCTTCGTCGGAACCTTCCAGAACCTCACCAGCTGGTGTTGAAGCTGCACTGGATCGCACCAGAGCTAATCTGGGCTAAAGACCCCATAGCAAAAGTTCCTTTTGTGCGCAAGTGATGCCAGTACAACTGGACTCTGTTCAGGTCTCATGCTGCAATGGTCAAAGGTTGTCAACGGAGAACTGTACTTTGACAAGCAAATGATATGATTCATCGTTGAAACCACTTCAACACGACACAGACTTGTCAGCGGCAGTCGCGATCAAACGCTCCTGCTCTTCCCGACCCATGCGCGTAGCACCCACAGTGGCAAAGAACACCATGAGAGAGAAAGAAACCATGGCGGAGATCAGGATCCCAGGGATGCCCTGAAGATGCCGATGAAATTGCGAAACAACGAATCGGGATCCAACTTTGGACGCTGGGACCCAGCCCTAGAGCCACAGGAGGCGGTGAAAAGCACAGAGATTTGGAAGCTAAGCACCGATATGCACCGATCATCTACAAAGAAAGGCAAAGAGAGAAACAGAGAGGAGATGTTCATCCTCTTCAACTGTCAAGAACCTGGGCAAATTTACCTTGTTCCACCAAGATATTCATTTTCTGAGGCAATGTTCATGAGTTGCCTACAAAGTGCTCGTCTACAAATTGCTGACTCCATGAGATGTGCGCAAGGCAGATTTTCAACAGCCAAGGCACAGAGTCGGTAAGCCGTTGCAAATGATGTCCTCGGAGGGCGGTGCGCGGTTCAGGTTGCCGCTCTCAGCTGCTTCGGAGCACGGGTTTACGTGTCGCTGTGCCGATTCGATGCTGTATCCACTGAACCTTCGAACGCGAATGAACAAATTTCGCAGTCCGAGTCGTCATCCGAGGGTATCTAATGTGTATCGTTCTCAATACAGTTTCTTGTAGAGATGATTAGAACAGTAAGGCTTCAAACAACCGTCGTGCTCAACGTTGGCCCCTAGAACCACAAAATAAAATAACAAAATATGACGAGATACCAGCATATACAACACGACTCACCATGAGTCCTGACGTCTTTTCGTCATTCTGAGTCCCTGTCCACTCTGTACAGATTGTACATCGTCAGTAGACCTGGAAAGCTCCTAAGCCCAGGCGCAGCGCACTTTGATCTGTTCCGAAAGTCTGTGCTGTACAGAAATGCTTTGAACAAACTCAGCATGGGCAAGAAATGACGACATGTTTCGAAAGTCTCCCATTTCACAGCAAGGCAGATCTGAGCAACATCTTCATATCACTTCCATCCGCTTTCAGTGTACCTACAAATGACGTTTCTTGCGAGGAGTTTGTCCGTTTCATTTCGTATCCCTCCCCAGTGGCTTGGACATGTCGACAAGTTGCTTAGACTCTTCCACCTCTATGACGTGCTCCAAGAAGACCTGGCAGATGGTGCCAGGCATTGGAAGGTCAAGGTGTCAAGGTGAAGCCCAGCAAGGAACTGCATGCTGCTGCTTGCTGCTTGCCTCATCTACCACCTCGATACGAGAGGTGTTGGCGGCATCCTGGCCACGTTGAACACTTCAGCAATCCCTGGGCGTCTACATGGAAAATCATCTCTTCTACAACGCAAAAAAACTAGTCACCATGATACATGAATATGATATAATATGATATAGTCTAATATAATCTAACAGAATATAATGTAGTATAATATACTGTAATGTAATGTTAGGATAATAGTAATACATTGATAATGATATACAATGACCATTTCCCCTAGCCGACTACGGCAATCCGACTGTCACAGCATCCAACCAGCACACCGGCAACCAACAAATGGTATCAGCTGGCAATAGTGCATGACGTCAATTGATCAGCAACCCATCTGACTATGTCAAACCAATCAGATCCAGCCAGGGGAGCATTGCCCTCGGACCATTCACCAATCTTTACCACTGACCAGCATGATCATCCACAGTTGTTGGCGCCTGAATCAACCCCTCAATATGAATCGTTGACCACCCACAAACCATGAGTTGACCAACACTGAGCATGAAACATCACCAACGTATCATCAAACATCCTCAAACATCAACCATTGTTGGCTCCAAAGATTCTGCAACAGGTCTGCCAGGCATAGTGTGGCAACGAGGAGCCTGGCCTTGAAGCTGCAAGCAAATTCTAAAAAATTGATAACTGGTGATGATTACATGGTTAAATGATTTAGCTGATTTATCAAATGATCATCAATCATCAATGGTTCATCAATGATTTAGTTGAATGAATAAACTACTCAATGATTGAATCATTGATGATTGATGATTGAATGATTTAATGATTAATACCCATAAATGGTGATGATAAATGGTTGAATGATTGAATGATTGATGATTAAATTATTGAACGATTGAATGACTAATTATAAATGATGAGAATTAATAACCACTGATGATGAATTGTTGAATCGGTTGATTGAGTCGTTTGATTGAGAATCGATAATCATTAAACTGATCCAGGATTGATCAATGTGAGAATGGTTACCTAGTAGCTAACTGATGTGAATCTAAATGGTCGATGGATTCTTATCAATACTAATGATTAATTGATGGTTGATTGATGCTTAATTGGCTGCATAGGCGATAGTCATTTGTTTACATCTGTTTAAAAACAGTGAGATAAACTGGCTTCGACCCTTCGAACGTTGGCCTCTAGCCACTTCTTGTTGCCCTCGCTATTGTTGCTGTTGTTGTTGCTTTTTCTTGGCTATGGTTTCTCTCTGCACTTGCCGTTGCTGCTGTGCTTGTTGAGCAAACAAGGATTCCCTCTATAATCTGGCACAAATTTGGCCACGGGCACTCAACACGCAACCAGTGAGTCATAGCCAAACATAGCCTGACAAAAGCAAACGGGGTCCCCTCTGTATGCCCAAACGCCGTCCCTTGGATCTCTTGTAGAATAGCTTAGCATAGCCCAACATCTCTAGATCTAGAAGGACCCCGTGCATCCTGGATGCGCGCAACATTGCCCCAACATCTCCGGGAGAAAAGCATTCTCAATGGCCCAATATAGTAAACATAGGCATGCCCAGAATATCAAGGAGGAAGTTCCTTCTGGATGGGCATGGCACAACATAGCCTAGCAAGATACCTCGAGGTATCTAGGAAGACCCTTTCCTGCCACATCCCACTGGACAAACATGGCCTAAGAATACTTAAGACAGCACATCTAGCAGGAACGTGCTCCTCCTGCCAATGAACCACTCCGCCATTCAGCAAGCCACTCAGCCGCTTGGCCACTTAGCCACTTAGTCACTTAGCCACTCAGCCCGGCACCAAACACTCATCAACTCAGCCACTGATCCACTCATTGCTGCACCAGCCACTCAGCCGTTCGAGTGGACCATGTGCCAAGTATCAATGCAGATTCAATCTGTTGTTGCTGGAACTGTTGCTACTGCTGTTCTTCTTGATGTTATTGTTCTTGTTTTTGTCGTTGTCATTGCAGTTTTCACTCCTGTAGTTGTCTTTGTTGGTTGATGGTTGCTGGTTGCTGGTTCGTGTTGCATCTCCAAGCACTGGTGGAAGGCAGTTGCATTGCGTGAACATCTGTGGCTAATTTCGCTTCCGCCAAAGGGCATGATCAAGGTCTCACCGTCAACCACCTGCTGCAACTCCTGTTCGCAGGAGCTGCATCTGTCGATTCGGGCTCTGAAATAATTACTCTAATTGTGCCAATGAACTCAATGTAATTTAATTTACCTGCAGTGAAATCATTGGGATGCCAACTGTTAAGGAGGTCCAGTTGATGTTGGAACTCTACATCTGAGCTTGGCAGAAGCTTTCAGAAATCTGTCCAGGTCGAGAAAATCATATACATTGCAGCAAAATGCCACAAATTTCCCACCAGTTGTGCCCTCTCTGATAATTGCAACAGGGTCGTGCTTCCTGAGTGTCAACAACCTCCCTGCACAACAAACACCGAGCCTCGCTCACTGCACGCTGGCACACCTGTGCCCATGCGCTTAGAAGCACAGCATATTTGGGGCTCGGTGGTGCTTCGATTTCAGCCCGGGTCAGTCAGTTGATGGTGGGCGACAAGTTGATCGCTAGCTGGCTAGCAGCAGGATAGCTAGCTGATCTGTTGACAACGACCTTCGGCTGTGACTATTCCTCTAGGAAGATCCTCTTGTGGGCTTGGTTTAAAGGTCCAATTGTGTGGGGAGATTTGTTTGGAAAACGTAGATCCTCACAACCAATGCAGGACGGAGTCTCATCAGCTTTGCCAAACTTTTAAATTCATAAATCATTGCGTTGCTGTTTTCTTCAGAATCTTCTATTACATGATTCATCATGATTCTTTACCTCAGAATTTTCGACCTATCTAAGGCCTTATCTATTCCTATCTGCCACTTCCGCTGGGAGTCCGACTTCATGAAGGTGTCTCTCCAATGGCATCTCTGAGAGCTGAAGCTTTTCAGATAACAAATCTCAGTAGCCGCAGCCAAGAAATGGATCATCTGCAGTCAAGGTGGCGCATGGTGGTTTCTCAACATATGGGTCTCCCAAATCATCCAAGATTCATCATTTATGGCAATAAGCTATCCATTTCGGGGTATCCCCATCTCGAGAACCCCCCAATATGATTCGCAACGGACCTGGATTCTGATTGTCATGATTGGTTGCTTTGACTGCTTGCTTATGAAGTATAAGTAGAAGCCATGTTTATTCTCTGCAAAAGTCGACCGATGATTCCCTGCAGTGTTATATAACCGCTACCGGGCACAACCGCAACTGTCCCAGTGATGTGTTGTATTTTTTTGGGTAGTCATCAAACGCAATGAGCTTGGCGGTTTGTACCAACACGGCAGCAATCACTCACGACAAACTCACCTGCGTGCATATTGCATGACATTGCTTTCTCGAGGATGTGCATTGATAAAGAAGTGCAGGTCAGCTTTGGCCAGGCACTTCATGACGGTTGTTAGAACACAAAACCTGAAGAATTATGTTTCTTCCTCCATGTATGAAATCCCAAGGCATTTTCGATGTCAAAGAAATCCTTCCATGATTGCCCCCCACTTTTCTTCTATCCATTGTCCCGGATCTGTCATGGGATACAATCATGGACGCCCGACAGGTTGGATGCAATTGGGTGCATGTTGCCGCTGCCGCCAAGTTGCTACATCGAGTTTTCTTGTGCCCATCGCTATTTTGCTGCCAGGTGTTAAACCTTAAACCGGAGCTGTTGACGCAGGAAGCTGCAAATCAATCATCTCTGGATGGCACATGGTGCCAACTTCGGACACCAGAAGTCCATGCACCAACTGCATCAAAGTCTACGGAATGACACGGGACAACAATGGACAACAGGCTTCTGTTCTTTGCAAAATTCAGATTGACTTCAAATAGAACCCACTCTATGCAAATGATTGAGTGTCATTGTCTAGCACTGTATCTCACTCATTTCTCCTGTTCACATTTGAAGAGAAACCTGCCCCGGCCCTATAAGTTTGCAGTCAGCCAAGCTGCAAAAATATTTGCCGGTCATAGTTTTCCACCGATGAAACCTCTATATGCCGCGGGATGACAATGAGAGTGGGCGCAGTCGAACGGTTCCCATGTTGTTTAGGCAAAAATTATTCGAATTGCTCAGATCATGGCATGCAATAATTCCAGGTACTGGGACTCCCCAAATTCATTGGCACACGTTTTCTCAAGGCAGATTTTCTCTCCGAGAATGCATTTGCAAGCAGTTTGAAAGGCATAGATTCAAAGGTTGTTGCTGTGCCTAAAAGCAGTGCCAAGAGGGGGAACAAGTGCAGAATGGTAGACTGGAAGAAGTAAATAAGATTCAAATGAGACTAAATAGGACTAGATCAGAGCTAATAAGTAGCAAACCAACCAAGTAAAGAAAAAATAGAATAGTACAGACAGCATAGAATAGTAGACTGCAAGAAGCGGGCTCCTGTATCTTGAGGCAAAGTTCCTCTGCCACCCCCAGCAGCCTTCGCATGCAGCACGTGAGCAACACGAACCTCAATTTTCGCGGCCGCCACCCAAGAAAAGCCAAGATTGATCTGCTGCGAAGATTCGTAGCACAAAAATTGTGTTGGCGACGATGATGGTGACGACCACCATCACCACCACCAGCAACAACAACAACAACAACAACAACAGCAAGAAAATGGGGAAGAAAAAACAACGACGACAAGTAACGCTGCTCAGGTCAACCTCAGGCATTTTGCATTGCTCTTCGGGGGGAGGCGCTGCAGCCTTCCCTCCAAACCCCCCCATCCCACGCTGCGCCTGCCACGATATGGGCAAGCAGAGATGCATTCCAAACATGGTTTGATGCGTGGGGGGGGGGGCTATCAACTAAAACAATAACGTGAAATGATGGTTTCATTTCCTTGGAACGCTTCCTGCTAAAACTTTTTCTAGTGTTCTATCTGACTTTTTCTGACATGTTTCTGACTTTCTATCTGACATATGGTGTGAGATTTTATCTGACATTCTAACTGACCTCTCTTCTGCCATTCTTTGAACCCTTCTATCTGGGATTTCTTCTAGTGTTTCTATCTGACATATCTTATGACGGTCTATCTGACAGATCTTGCGACATTGCTTCCAATGTCCTATGTGACATTCTGTCTGACATATCTTCTGCAACGCTTTCTGACAAATCGTCTGACGTCTCTTTTGCCGTCCTATCTGACACACCTTCTGGCACATATCTTCTAACATTCTCTCTGGCAATCTATCTAAAGACGTCTTCTGGCGTCCTTTCTGACATATCCTCTGCCATTCTTTCTGGCGTTCTATCTGGCAGATCTTCTGGTGTTCTAGCTGGCATCGTATCCAACATACTTCTGACCGTCTATCTGCCATATCTTCCGACATTCTTTCTGACATTCTTTCTGGCATTCTATCTGAAAAATCTTTTGCCATGCTTTGTCGCACAATATATGTCTTGTAGTATATCACCTGACATTCAATCTGACATTCTATATCTGACATATCTTCTGCCATTCTTTCTGGCATTCCGTCTCGCATTTCTTCAGGCGTTCTATCTGACATATCTTCTCACAGTCTATCTGTCAAATCTTGCGACATTCTTTCTCACATTCTATCTGACGAATCTATCTGATAGTCTATCTAAACATTTTCTGCTCTGTCATATCTTCTGGCATGTTTTCTGACGTTCTGTCTAACATATCTTCTGACATTCCTTGTGTCACTCTACATGGCATATCTTCTGCCATTCTTTCTGCCATTCTTTCTGGCATTCTTTCTGAAATATCTTCTGGCGTTGACATATCTTCGGAAATCTATCTGCCAATATTCTGCCATTCTATCTGGCAGGATGTCTCTGAAAATGTCGACTTCATTGATTTGGGGGGACACTGTGTAGAGATGTTTTGATTTGTTTGCTGTAAAGAAAATGAGAAATGTCTAACCTTGTGGATTTTTTGGAAATGTTTTGGATTGTTTCGTGAAAGTTGTGGGATGTTTAGGATATTTTTGGAGGGAATCTTCTGGGAGGGTTTGCAGGAACATGTTGGAAAATGTCGGGACATTTTTTGACTGCATGGACATGTGCAGGAAACTTTTTGGAGCCTGGATTTTTTGTCAGAAACCTTTGGGATCTTTTGGGAAATGTCTTCAAACTTTTAGAAAATTCCTAGATAGTTGAGGCGCAGCAGGGCCCACAGGGGTCCGAAAATCGCATATTGTCGAGGTCAGTAGAACCCGGGGGAGTCTGGAAATCCTGTATAGTTGACAGCCCAAGAGGGCCTACGGCGTGCGGCGGTCCGTATCGAGGGGGAGCCAAAGGAGGAGGAGGAGGAGGAGGAGGAGGCAAAGGAGGATGAGGACGAGGAGGAGGACGAGGAGGAGGAGCAGGAGGAGAAGGAGGAGGAGGAGGAGAAGGAGGAGGAGGAGAAGGAGGAGGAGAAGCAGGAGGAGGAGGATGCGCAGGAAGGGGAGCAACGAGCGAGGAGGCGGCGATTTGACTCTGATAAAATCTAACAATACTCACCTGACAGGTAGAGGAAAACTACAATGACAAGGACAACAACTTCCACAGCAACACAACAACAAAAACAATTAGCAAGATAAAGACGAAGAACAAGAAGAACAAAAAGAAGAGGAAAAAGAGGAACAAGACGGGCGTGAGGAAGAAAAACAATGAAGAGGAAAAAGAAGAGTGCTAACAAGCAGGAGGGGAGCAAGCAGGATAAGAAGAGGAACAGAAAGAATAAGAACAAAAAAGGAACAGAGCACTAAAGAGGGGTCTGGGTACAACCAGTCGTGGAATCACGGGAACCCGTGGCCTAGTGGAAAGTTGTAAAGGCTCACTTTTGTTGTGCTGACATGGACGAAAACCCCTGGGACCAGCGTCACCCCTAAACAGCACGGGGCAACCACCCAATTTTGGGCCGTGGGGGCCCAGCTACAACCGATACTTGACCCTGGACAAAGCACAAGCTGAAGAAGCCAAAGGAGAAGCCAAAGGAGAAGGCAAGGGAGAAACCGGATCCAGCGGTCTTATCCACCCGATGGTACAGGTAGTTCCATGTGCAGTGTATACTCAACTCTCATTGAAGCTGAAGCATACTGTCAGAGTGTAGGTCTTAATGTTGATCTATGATACCTTGTATGATCCTCACCCTGCTTTTGCTCGACGAACCTCAGGTCCTGGATTGAACGACCAGATGCAAAGATGCAAATAGTACGGTGGGAAAAATCTACGTTTCTGCTTTTTTCTAAACTAAGTACAGTACCATCTATATGGTCAGTGAGTTCATTTCGATTGCTTGAAGTCTTGCAGAAGTTGAGAATCAAAAAGGAATCCAATTGCAAAGAACTATGATGGGAATGGTTTAAGATACATAGGTTTTTACATTGCATTGATTTATGATTCCGACCGCGTTCATTTCTGACCTTTGGAAATTGGCGCTATCATGCATCCAAGGTCAAAAACATACTATAGACATGCAATGGCATGTATAGAGATATAATATACCGCCAGACAATCACTTAGAACGTCGTTTGGAAAAAATTTCGAGGCGTCAGAGTACACGAGGCGATCCTTCACTTAGAACACCGATCCTTCACTTAGAACATCCCAAAATCCGAAAACGCAATATTCCCAGGGTTTTCAAGATGTTTCTGTAGATGCAGGGTATGATGGGGATGTTCTAAGTGAAGGCTCTACAAGGGCAGGGAGGTTTTGGTGGACATCAAAATTGATCCGACTCATTATATTATGTGTCTTTGTGATGTTCTTGCGTTTGCTTTCATATTTTTTCTTTCTTATGTGTTTTACTGTGTTTTTATGTTGTCATATGTTGTCACATGTTCTTTTGAATGTTTCAATGTTTTTTGATCTTTTGAACATGTTTCTGTAGATGCAGGGGATGTTCTAAGTGAAGGCTCTACAAGGGCAGGGAGGTTTTGGTGGACATCAAAATCGATCCGACTGGTTATATTATGGAGTCTTTGTGATGTTCTTGCGTTTGCTTTTATATATTTTATTTCTTATGTGTTTTAATGTGTTTTTTATGTTGTCACATGTTCTTTTGAATGTTTCAATGTTTTTTGATTTTTTCAGCATGTTTCTGTAGATGCAGGGGATGTTCTAAGTGAAGGCTCTACAAGGGCAGGGAGGTTTTGGTGGACATCAAAATTGATCCGACTCATTATATTATGTGTCTTTGTGATGTTCTTGCGTTCGCTTTCATATTTTTTCTTTCTTATGTGTTTTACTGTGTTTTTATGTTGTCATATGTTGTCACATGCTTGTTTTGAATGTTTCAATGTTTTTTGATCTCTTCAACATGTTTCTGTAGATGCAGGGGATGTTCTAAGTGAAGGCTCTACAAGGGCAGGGAGGTTTTGGTGGACATCAAAATCGATCCGACTGGTTATATTATGGAGCCTTTGTGATGTTCTTGCGTTTGCTTTTATATTTTTTATTTCTTATGTGTTTTAATGTGTTTTTATGTTGTCACATGTTCTTTTGAATGTTTCAATGTTTTTTGATTTTTTCAGCATGTTTCTGTAGATGCAGGGGATGTTCTAAGTGAAGGCTCTACAAGGGCAGGGAGGTTTTGGTGGACATCAAAATTGATCCGACTCATTATATTATGAGTCTTTGTGATGTTCTTGCGTTTGCTTTCATATTTTTTCTTTCTTATGTGTTTTACTGTGTTTTTATGTTGTCATATGTTGTCACATGCTTGTTTTGAATGTTTCAATGTTTTTTGATCTCTTCAACATGTTTCTGTAGATGCAGGGGATGTTCTAAGTGAAGGCTCTACAAGGGCAGGGAGGTTTTGGTGGACATCAAAAACGATCCGACTCATTACATTATGTGTCTTTGTGATGTTCTTGCGTTCGCTTTCATATTTTTTCTTTCTTAGTTGTTGTAATGTGTTTTTATGTTGTCACATGTTCTTTTGAATGCTTCAATGTTTTTTGATCTCTTCAACATGTTTCTGTAGATGCAGGGGATGTTCTAAGTGAAGGCTCTACAAGGGCAGGGAGGTTTTGGTGGACATCAAAAACGATCCGACTCATTACATTATGTGTCTTTGTGATGTTCTTGCGTTTGCTTTTATATATTTTATTTTCTTATGTGTTGTAATGTGTTTTTATGTTGTCACATGTTCTTTTGAATGCTTCAATGTTTTTTGATCTTTTGAACATGTTTCTGTAGATGCAGGGGATGTTCTAAGTGAAGGCTCTACAAGGGCAGGGAGGTGTTGGTGGACATCAAAATCGATCCGACTGGTTATATTATGGAGTCTTTGTGATGTTCTTGCGTTTGCTTTTATATATTTTATTTTCTTATGTGTTTTAATGTGTTTTTCTGTTGCTACACGTTCTTTTGAATGTTTCAATGTTATTTTTTTATCTTTTCAAGATGTTTCTGTAGATGCAGGGGATGTTCTAAGTGAAGGCTCTACAAGGGCAGGGAGGTGTTGGTGGACATCAAAATCGATCCGACTCATTATAATTTGGAGTCTTTGTGATGTAAAAATTTCGGAATGCGTTTAGAAAGAATCTGACGTTCTAAGTGACTTTCTGGCGATATATAATACATGTAATCTCCATTATCATGTGTAGTATCTGTTCATGGGTGAACTTTAGAGGAATCGTGGGCGTGTTGTCTTCGACCTATTCTCAAACTTTAAATGGGTAAGATCCACAGTGGTTGCTTCACTGAACTTCTGGGATAAATGACAACTCTAAGTGGGCCGTTTTTGGTAAGCAGAACTGGCGATGAGGGATGAACCTACCGTTGGGCTAAGGTGCTTAACTGCACGCTCATCAGATACCACAAAGGGTGTTGGTTCATTTTGACAGCAGGACGGTGGTCATGGAAGTCGAAATCCGCTAAGGAGTGTGTAACAACTCACCTGCAGAATGGACTAGCCCCGAAAATGGATGGCGCTCAAGCGGGCGACCGATGCCCAACCACTGACGTGAGCATATCTCAGTGTGTAGGAGGGCGTGGGGGTTGTGATGCAGCTTTTGGCGTGAGCCTGAGTGAATCAGCCCCTAGTGCAGCCGTTTCCACGAGGATTTGCATTTGATGGACAGAAATCGAAGCCAGGTTCACTATGGCAACACTGGTCTTCTATGTTGGAGTTCTATCATGATTCAGCAAAGAGAATCGACGTTCCAACGTTGCAAAATCATGCATGAAAACCCGAGTTCAATTGGGGAAAACATGTTGTTACGCCACCAGGCATATATACCTTTCACCTCTGTAGGGGGCACTTTTCTCTTGTTGCCTCTCGGTGGCATGCCGCTTGCTGAAGAGCCTTCTGCTGCAGCGAAACTTTGATGCAAATCAGTGTGGGCGTGGTTCGGTGAGCCGGGGGCAGACACGAACGGTGGGAAAATTATACTGGTCTCAGATGACCCGGGAATTGTGGGACATGCCCCCCAGATCATTTGTTCCCATGTCATGTGTTCCAGAAAGGAATGGCGTGGAAACTAGTTCTTCTCATGTCATGTGCTGGTAGTTTTCCAGCTATGTAGGGTTAGACAGTGGTTTACATACTTATATGGATCAAACCCATTTCACAGTTTCTCATGGCCCTTGCTGCGGTCTTGGCTCCAGTTCCTGCGAAGGACTCACGAAATGCGTCGGTTAGTGCTACCATCGGAATCACCATTCAGCAAGCGGCGCCGAGGGGAAGGTGGAGGTCAAGGTGTAGGGCCTCTACCGGTTGGCCGTGTGGTGAGGGAGGTGGAGGTCAAGGAGGTGGAGGTCAAGGAGGTGGAAATCAAGGAGGTGGAAATCAAGGAGGAGGAAGAGGCTTTGGAGCCGAAGCAGGAGATGGAGGAGGAGGAGGCTTTGGAGCAGAAGCAGGAGATGGATGAGGCTTTGGAGCAGAAGCAGGAGATGGAGGAGCAGGAGGAGGACATCCATCAGGCGGATGAGCAGGAGAAGGACATCGATCAGCCTGAGGACATCGGTGAGATCAAGGAGGAGAGTGGCGAGGAGGATTTTTCAGGAGATCCAGGCGTGCGAGATGCACTGCCGCAGCCTGATGAGGATGACGACAGCGACGACATCACCAGTGCAGTTCATTGGGTTCAGAGTCGGGACTTGGAACCCGGGCCGTCGCAGGATGATGATGAGACGTGGGGAAGTTGGAAGCCTGTGGATCACAAGAACGCATCGAGCTGGAACCCTGTGGATGACAACGCATCGAGCTGGAACCCTGTGGATGACAAGAACGAATGGAACTGGAAGACCGAGGACCAGAACGAATCGAACTGGAAGACCGAGGATTTGAACTCATCCTGGAACTGGAAGACCGAGGACACGAACTCATCCTGGAACTGCAAGACTGAGGACAACTCATCCTGGAACTGGAAGACCGAGGACAACTCATCCTGGAACTGCAAGACCGAGGACAACTCATCCTGGAACTGGCAGACCGAGGACAAGAACTCATCCTGGAAGAGCAAATCCTGGAAGTGGCGAAATCGCTGACACAAAAGCGAATGCACAGGACTTTGCACAGGATTTGAAAGTACAGTGCGAAACATCGCAGAATGGTTCACCTGGGCCTTAGACCATCCTTAGGGGTGCCCGGCCAGGGTGAGAAAAAAGCAAACGGGACAGTTGGCCGTGCTTTGCCGCACAAACACGTATGTTGTTATCCGTTTCTCTCACCATACACACACATATATATTGAAGATTTATCTTATGTAAATAAATATATATATATATATATATATACATATATACATAATATGATTAAAAGAACAAAAACAACAACAAAACACAACGCCAGGGGCGGACGGCTGATGGGAAATACTTCGAAATAGCAAGGGGATCCTACACTTAGAACATGTATATAGAGATCGTGTGAGATCATGCACCCTATTGATAACAATTTATATAAATTGCAACCATCAGGAAGAACCCCAGTGGCTGCCAGAGTGAAAAAGATTTCTTATTGATGGGACCGGAATTGTTCTAAGTGTAGGACCCCCCAACTATTTCGGGCTGGAAGTGCACCACCAAATCCTTTTGGCCTTGATTGCATTTTCGACTTTCCCGGCCGCTCAGGAGTGGTGATCCACCAATAGATTCAACGACACTTGGCTCGAGAACGGGGAATGCAACCCATCGGAGGGAAAGGGTTCTTGGCAATGGTTGCCATCCAAATCAGGATTATATACATATATAATATTGTTCTAAGTGTAGGACCCCCCAACTATTTCGGGCTGGAAGTGCACCACCAAATCCTTTTGGCCTTGATTGCATTTTCGACTTTCCCGGCCGCTCAGGAGTGGTGATCCACCAATAGATTCAACGACACTTGGCTCGAGAACGGGGAATGCAACCCATCGGAGGGAAAGGGTTCTTGGCAATGGTTGCCATCCAAATCAGGATTATATACATATATAATAGGTGTTAAGATTTCTCAAAATAGGGAGTCTTCAAAACGGTTGAGTAATGGTTGTGCAATCCATAAAGGATGCCTTGGGTATACATATAGATATACCCTATTTTGAGAAATCTTGATATATAATGATATGTAATTATATATATAGATTTATAGATGTATATATATAATTTTTCGAAAATCAGGATCACGATTCCCAGATGTTCTAAGTGTAGGTTCCACCACCTATTTCCGGGTATTTCCTTCACCAGTCCACCCATTGGGTTAGGTAGTGCGTTGGTTCCATCATTCCTTGGCTCCAGGCTTCTTGGCAATGGTTGCCATTCAAACCATGATTATGCACAAGCTTTCTCAAAACAAATCAGATGACTATATATCATCAAAAAGGTTTGCTTGGCCCCAACGGGAGAAATCCAATTTATCAAAATCAGGTTCTTTCATATTGATGGGACCGGAATTGTTCTAAGTGTAGGACCCCCCAACTATTTCGGGCTGGAAGTGCACCACCAAATCCTGTTTGCCTTGATTGCATTTTCAACCCCCTCATTCTATCGGCTAGTTGTAGGATAACCTGTCACACTATATATATATATTTATTTATATATATATATATATATATATATTTGTATTTTTATTTATACAGATATATTTTTTGTTTATTTATTCATTGATATGAGTATATAGAAGCATAATTTGTTTATCGACGGGGAAAACCACCCTTAGAAGATCAGGGAATCACTTTTAAAACGTCACCCGGCCGCTCAGGAGTGGGCATGTATTGGGAAACATGACCACGGAAGATCCATCGACACTTGGCTCGAAAGCGGGGAATGCAACCCATCGGAGGGAAAGGGTTCTTGGCAATGGTTGCCATCCAAATCATGATTATATATATACATATATAATAGGTGTTAAGATTTCTCAAAAAAGGGAATCTTCAAAACGGTTGAGTAATGGTTGCGCAATCCATAAAGGATGCCTTGGGTATACATATAGATATACCCTATTTTGGAGAAATCTTGATATATAATGATATGTGTATATATAGATTTATACATGTATATATATAATTTTTCGAAAATCAGGCTCACGATTCCCAGATGTTCTAAGTGTAGGTTCCACCACCTATTTCCAGGTATTTCCTTCACCGGTCCACCCATGGAGTTAGGTCGTGCTTTGGTTCCATCACCCCTTGGCTCCAGGGTTCTCGGCAGTGGTTGCCATTCAAACCATGATTATGCACAAGCTTTCTCAAAACAAATCAGATGACTATCATCAAAAAGGTTTGCTTGGCCCCAACGGGAGAAATCCAATTTATCAAAATCAGGTTCTTTCGTATTGATGGTCCAGGAATTGTTCTGAGTGTAGGACCCCCCAACTATTTCGGGCTGGAAGTGCACCACCAAATCCTTTTGGCCTTGATTGCATTTTCAACCTTCCCGGCCGCTCAGGAATGGTGATCGACGAATGGATTCAACGACACTTGGCTCGAGAGCGGGGAACGCAGCCCGTCGGAGGGAAAGATGGTTGCCATTCAAATCATGATTCTATGATATATCCTACGATTTATCAACATAAGAAACCCTGAAAACGCTTGATAAAGGGTTTTGCAATTCATAAAGGATGCCTTGGGGATATATATATAAATATAAATACAGATTTAAATTAAAAAACAGATGTATATATATATATATATTTATTTATTTATGTATATATATACATATCTATTTATGTTTCATGAGATATTTTCGAAAATCAGACTCACGATTGATTCCCGGATGTTCTAAGTGTAGGGTCCACCAGCTATTTCCGGGTATTTCCTTCATCAGTCCACCCATTGGGTTAGGTAGTGCGTTGGTTCCATCATTCCTTGGCTCCAGGCTTCTTGGCAATGGTCGCCATTCGAACCATGATTGTTATATGCACAAGATTTCTCAAAATAGGCAAAGTTCAAAAGGTTTGGTCTACTAGAATGAATGGTTATACAATATATACATATATATTCATTTATAAGAGGCTTTGCCTATTTTGAGAAATCTTGGTATATACAAATGTATATGTTCTACAATCAGGACCAAGTTTCCCGGATGTTCTAAGTGTAGGTTCCACCAACTATTTCCGGGTATTTCCTTCACCAGTCCACCCATTGGGTTAGGTAGTGCGTTGGTTCCATCATTCCTTGGCTCCAGGCTTCTTGGCAATGGTTGCCATTCGAACCATGATTGTTATATGCACAAGATTTCTCAAAATAGGCAAAGTTCAAAAGGTTTGGTCTACTAGCATGAATGGTTTTACAATATACATATATATTCATTTATCAGAGGCTTTGCCTATTTTAAGAAATCTTGGTATATACAAATGTATATGTTCTACTAGGTTCCACCAACTATTTCCGGGTATTTCCTTCACCAGTCCACCCATGGGGTTTCGGTTCCATCACCCCTTGAAACTAGCCTTCGCCTCATAGTTGGGCTCAGCGGTGGTGGGGCCTGGTGGGATCAATGCAACATATTTTACACATGAGATCAGTGCCAGATGGGAACTCAACACATTTTCAATTCGTTCCTAGTTGCATTTTTCTCCTAGTTGCATCCCGGCAGCAATGGCTTGGCAGACGGAGATGGGCTTTGACATCCACTGTCAGGGATAGCTTTGCATGCCGCTGCGATGGATGGGTTGGAGAGGAGCACACCACAGTGCACTGAAGGGGTTTGATTGTGAGCAATGCCAAAGCCTCTACGCAGCAACGAAACTCCCTGGTCCAACGCCAGATGATCTGAATGCACCGCGGAGAGGAGCACACCTTGATTGTGAGCAATGCCAAAGCCTCTACGCAGCAACGAAACTCCCTGGTCCAACGCCAGATGATCTGAATGCACCGCGACAGCTGAGTGACGTGTAAATAGATGTAAATAGAAGGATCTGGCCATTTTCTCGGGTCGAGCAGCTCCGATGCACCATGCATGTATTTATATACATGATATGTATATATATATAATACATTTACATATCTTCATTCATTTATTTTATATTTGTTGATTTGTTTATTTATTTACTTGCCTGTTTTTTTATTCCAAAACAAATGCACCTATATGCGTGTATATATAAAACTATCATTTATTGGACCCAAGCCTGGTTAAGTTTTTTATTGGACCCTACGCCATTCGCCCCAATAGCCTGCGAACACAACACTTAGAACACTTGTAAGGACTCATCATGTGTATAAAACATTGTGCTTTATTTATCGTTACCCAGCCGGGGATTGGATGGGTTGGAGCCGGGGATCGGATGGGATGGCGGCCCGGTGGCTGCTGCTGATGGCCATCATCGGAAGATCTGCAGAGCGCCTCATCAGCATATCAGAGGGCTGAGTTTGAACAATCCGGCTTAGATAATGATGTTGAATGATGGGTGATAATGGCTGGTTGATTATGATGATTTACCATGATTTACCACTATCAACCGTGGTAGTGAGGATGCTCTGGGTGTAGTTCCTACCAGCTGAATACGATCATTGGAACCTAGTACGGCCCTGCTAACTCTCTTGGCCTCCAACCCAGGTGCCCCGAACCAAAAGAAAGCAAAGGAGAACAGAAGGACAGACCAGCTAGGCGCGCATGCAAAGCAGCTTGGGCACGGGCTGCCTGAAAGACGGAAACATTTTGCATTCTATGCAATACCTTTCTAATATTTTCTAATCAATATTATGAACTGGGATGAAGGCTAGTTGATTGGACCATGCATGACGCAGAGTGCCATCACACGGCCACGATGGCCCGATGCTGTTGGATGTTCAGTCATTGGCAAAGTATATATATATATATATATCTGTACATATATATATATATGAATGTTTGATGCTTGGTCGATGCAAGGGCTAGCAAAATTTGCGATCCACCCAACTAGCTCGCGCCAGGCGACACAGTGAGCAGAGATCAGGACAACTGTTGGTCTCCAATCGGCGCAGTACGGGCGGAAGCGGTTGAAGGACAATATATAAACCGTAAAACAATACCGGATTCCAACGATCGTATTTAGCGGGTACGAACTACAGTTAGAACATCCCCCAATGATAGGATGAAGGGTTGAAAATGCACGAAATAGCTGGGGGAGCCTACACTTAGAACAAGGGCGATCCTAGTATATAGTTGAAAGATGCTTCATTTTGATCGAATGGTTGAACGCTGGGGAGGTGATTATATAGATAGTCATTAAATATTCACTGTAATTAGTCATTATCATTATAATATAGTTGATTGTAGGAATTGGTCATGAATAGCCGCAAATATATAGAGATTTTCGAGCTGGTCACCGACTCGGAACTTGAATGATGATTGTGGGATGCCGCAGAAGAGACTCTTCCCTCCAGGAATTCTGTGAGTCAAATTCAAGCATCGTGGCAACCTCCACAGATGCAGCTTCCATCTTGGAAAACACCCAGGTGCAAGGGCAAGGGTATCATCTCCACCTGTTCCGGCTACCACGAGAAAGTCGGTAGGCACGGCTGGTACGCCGTTACTGACGTTATGGCGATATACTGCTTCTTTTGTCCGAATCGGGGTACAAAGACAGCCCGTCTGCGAGCATTGCGAGCTCCATTGGACTCTTGAGGTCTTCGAGTTTCGTTGGCTGAACAGCAAGGACTTCTTGACAGCACATGAGCCAGGTCCAGGTCGTCGGATGCTTGACCCGCAAATCGCCTACAACTCGAGGGAGTGTGCGTCATCAATGCTGGGGGCAGGGAACTCAGTCAGATGATATTCCCATGACCGTCAAAGAGCCCCTCAGAGGCTACGACTTCAATCTCATGACGAGATCTAAGGTCGTGTTCATGACATGCAGAGACACTTGTCGAGATTGCGGAGGCCCTCACAATCCTAGAGTCTCAGAACTGATCGGAGAAGGTGAGAAAGGATTCTAACCTTACACCACTATCTTATTTCACTATTGATTATCATCTTTCTGATCGATTACATTGACAGCCTATGATCGCCCATCGACCAGGGACTGGTGAAGCCAGAGGCTGGCGATGGCAGAGAAAGAGATGGTTCTAACCTTACACCACTAATTAATTCCGTTACCAACCACTAGCATCAGCTACCATCAACCACTACTTTGCATGTTGCACGTGGCCGACATACACCCTGAAATTGCCAGTCCATTGGACATAATGGATATTCCTGGCACTTTAGTGGGTGGGTGCCACCCCATGACTGGTATTCTCGTCCCACACGTGACAGGTGGAGCAACTGTTGCCCCGAGGTTGCCAATCTGATCACGTTCCCACCCTGAGGTGCTTGGTAATGTAGCTGAATGGGCAACATTAATAGCCTGGTTCTGGCCTTTGGGAGTATCTATTTCCCCCCCAAGCACCTTTTGTCATGGGGGGCCCCGCAATAAATAGATTGGTCCCCTACTGATAGTCATCCATCTAGAAACGATCATCACAATCACTTGAAACTACTCACTCACTTCTCTGGCCAACCATTCTACCAAGTTGCAGATCCCCCACCGATCCTCCTTCAGGAGGTCGAAGACGGGCCCGGAAGCCACTTCCCGGCCAGTGGAAAGGGTTGAGGTTGTAGGTCGGTGTTATAGGATCCGGTTTATATAGGTAGGGGAAGAGGTTGTAGGAATGCACCCGAATGTATATAAAGATATGAAAATATATATATGGAGATATTGATATTTTTATATATAATATAGATTTTTCTCATAGATGTATAGACAACGAGGAGATATATATATATATATATATTCATAGAGAGATAAGATATGAGTATGACTATGCATATATATATATAGAGATATCAATATTAAAAAGATATAAAGCTCGGGGAGCGTACGTTGCCCACCAGAAATAGTTTGGGAGGCCTACACTTAGAACAAGGACCACCAAAGAATGAAACACATGCGTACCAGTATATTGCACGTATTCACCCTGGAGTAAATAGAATGTCCTCGATGTTCAATATGAAAACCATTTACGTTTTTTGGGGATGGTTCAGTTGGACATTCTATGCGCTCCACCGTTGTTACATAATTTGAACTATGCATATGTATATTTAAATATAAATTTGTGAATTTATATAATTACCAAAGAACATGTTCCCATATACCGAGGTTTACAGCACGTTGCCCATCCAGAAAAAGCTGGGGGAGCCTACACTTAGAACAAGGCCGGCCAACCAAGGATGAACAACCTATAGATAAACGGATATTCATCTTGGAGTAGATAGAGTGTCCCAGATGTTCAATATTACACCTACATATGAAAATATGAATATAAATATATATGAACATAGCTGGGGAACTCGACACTTAGTACTTCTCCACAACTCAGCTTAAATGGATACATTCGGGGATACAGGGGTATATTGCTAGGATTACGCATGAAACCATAGATTATTAATGGGGTTTCCCATGGATGGCAGGAGCGAGGAAAGATCACAGGAGCGAGGGACGATGAGGCTGGCTATTTGATCAAGGTGGTGAAGGAGCGAGCATCTTGCTATTTGACCCAGTTTGACAATGTGGAGAACTTCGTGAAGGAGACCTTTAAATAGGCCACATCATGTTTAAATACATGCACATGAAAAAACAATCAATCAAAACACACACACACACACACACACACATATAGATATATATATATATATAATATATAGGTTGTACGTGTAATCTGCTAGGGGTCACTCAGGCATGATGATCCACAATCGATAGTTATATACTTCCCCTAGAAACTATCAAGCGTGTTACGAACACTGCTTTCTGCTCAACAAACCCGCAGAAGTTTATAGAATGCTCATATCAGCGATCATTGCGTTGGTAAGCCTGAAAAAGGCTGAAATCGGCGGCATTGATTGCCCCAGCCAGACAACTGCCGGAAAAAGCAGCAGCGCGCTTTACCGCTTGTGAATTTACTTTTAGGATCTCTTGTGGGATGGTTCAATTTGGTTTTCTACTGCTACATTTACATGTATTATGTATGTACCTATATAAATGTATATATTCTCCAGGATGATTAGAAACATGCACACAAGGTCGGATTCTCTCATATATGAAAATATTGTTTCAAACATACATTTACGCAAGTGAAAAGCACATGTATCCTTCTGTATAAGTATGGTGTTAACCCCCCGAAATAGGTGGGGGATCCTACACTTAGAACAAGGCCCACCAACCAAGAATGAACAACCTATAGATAAATGGATATTCACCCTGGAGTAGATAGAATGTCCCACATGTTGAATGTTACAACCATTTACGTTGTGGGGATGGATCAATTGGATATTCTATATGCTCCAGGACCCAGGATGATTATTTAGAAGTATATATAGTAATATATAAAAGAATATTGTTCAACAAAGCATGCGTCCGCAGATATTTATATAAATACATATACATAAATACACATATAAATACATATGATATATATGTGTTTAAATACATGTATGAATATCTATGTATGTGTAAAATGTTGCCCACCAGAAATAGCTGGGGGAGCCTACACTTAGAACATGAGCCGATCCTACCCACGACAAGAAGCTCATTGTTGATTGAATGGCTGCCCCGGGGCATTCATCACCCTATCTTAACACTATTTGTGATGAGACTATATTAACAACCTAGATGTAATAGTATCTGCTTATAATTCCCGCACGGCCAAGGAGTGGTGACGATCAAGGAATGCTGGCCCAGGAAGCGAATGGACCCTTGCAGGGCTCGACACTGGCCTTGAACGTGGGAAGAACCGGTGCTTCACAGGAATCAAGTTGGTGGATGTCATTCAAACCCTGATAATTTTTAGATCATATATATATATATATATGTGTTTATATATGTGTGATTTTTATTGATTTGTTTTTTCAAAGATATATTAAATATATTTATATACGTCTATATGTATTCGCATTCTTGAGAAAAGGGAACCCCCAAAGGTGTTAATTTATTGGCATACAAGTTATTTGCAAGAAAGGATGATACAGGGGTATCTACCCTATCTTGAGAAACCATGGAATAGAAATACACGTATCCAACTTATACCATTCTGCCCACCAGAAATAGGTGGGGGATCCTACACTTAGAACAAGGCCCACCAACCAAGAATGAACAACCTATAGATAAATGGATATTCACCCTGGAGTAGATAGAATGTCCCACATGTTGAATGTTACAACCATTTACTTTGTGGGGATGCATCAATTGGATATTCTATATGCTCCAGGACCCAGGATAATTATTTAGAAGTATAGTAATATATAAAGGATATTTAAATACATATACATAAATACACAGATAAATACATATGATATATTTAAATACAAGTATAAATATATATCTATAGATGTGTAGCTTGTGGCCGACCAGAAATAGCTTGGGGAGCCTACACTTAGAACAGGGGCAGATCCTACTCATGACAAGAAGCTCATTGTTGATTAAAACTTATTGCTCAGGGCAGTCCTTCACCATACCCCATCCCAAATGAGTTGGTCATGTAACAGTCCGGGGGAAAGGATTCAACGCACCCATTCCATCTTCAACATTTTATATCATATATTTTTACGTTTATATATTTATTTTTACGTAGATAGTTGAATGTGCGTGTGTGATTTGAATGGCCCAATTCCCGGATGTTCTAAGTGTAGTTCTCACCAGCTATTTCCCTTAGACATCCACTTCCGCTGCCACTACTTTCAGCTCAGATCAGTTCTTTTTTGAAGAGTATATGTGTGTATGTAAATTTAGATATATGCGTGTGTGTGCGTGATTTGAGTATACCAAGAACATATTTGCAAGGGAAGATCCCATATCTGAAGCCTATATACATCGCAAACTATTTCAGCGGAGGGAACCAGGGTACAGGATTTTGACCCACAGCGCCATGCCGAAGCTAGTTTTGGTGGAAACCCCACCAAAAAAAAAAGGAGAGCGGCTGCCAATGTGGCAAATCAGCCAGCACCAAAGGCTGCGGCTAAAGCAGTCGGAGTTCCCAATCCATCGCTGCCGAATCCACCTGGTGGGACTCCACGAACACCCAGTCCTGTGCTCCGACTTATGCGAGATGCGAGGAATGCTATGACTCCGCCACCACTTACTCCTACGAGACGCCGACGAGCCATGGGACAGTATCGCCGTTTTTGGATTCCCGATGTTAGCCAACCTGTGAGCCCACAGTCAAATTGTTCAGGAAGTACCCTTGAGATGACACCGACCTATCCTTACGCTCGCCGCCCTAAAGCAAAGCCCAAGCCAAAGGCGAAGAGCATCAGCGGCAACGGAAGTTCTAGCAGCAGAGGCAATGGCAGTTCGAACAGCAGTGGCAATGGCAGTTCAAGCAGCAGTGGCCATGGCAGTTCGAGCAGTGGCAATGGCAGCACTAGCAGCCCTGGCAACATGCAAAATGGAAGGCCAGCATCTTCAAGTTCTGGTGTTCAATAGTGGCATCAGCGCATCCTGCGCAAACATATGACATCAGAAACATGTGACACCAGATGGTCCGAGGGTGAACATCAGAAATCCAGTTTCACATTTTGACGGCTGCATGGTTTCACACACTTCGCAATTCCATTTTGCATTTGTTGGCAAAGCCAAGAAATGCCGCTGAGAGAAAGAGTAGGTCCGCTGGCCCACCAGAAATAGTTGGGGGATCCTACACTTAGAACAGGGACCGCCATCCCAGGATAGATCATATACAGTACATGTAGCTATACATAAGTTCACCCTGGAGTATATAGATAGAATGTCTCCGATGTTCAAAATTATATAAATATATATATATATGTACATACTGTAGCCTCATGTATTCACATGTATTCACTGTTTGAGAATGGTTCAATTGGATGTTCTATGTACTTCAGGAACCTTCAGGATGATCAGAAATATTCATATATATCTATATATTTAAATTCAAATTGCGGGATGGTGATGGAGAGAGAGAGAGAGAGAGATATTCAATTTGTTTGGGCAAAATGTATCCCACTTATACCATGCTTCGCACCAGAAATAGCTGGGGGAGCCTACACTTAGAACATGAGCCGATCCTACCCATAGCAAGAAACTCCCCTTTGATTAAATGGCTGCCGCGAGGAATTCATCATCCTGTCTTGATACCATCTTCGATGAACACTATGTTAACATATATGTAAATGCAGTCCCTCCAGAATCCTACCGCTCAGGAGTACGGATGCGAACCATTGCCCTGAAGAGACGAATGGCTCTCCGAGGAAGGGAATTTCCGTGAGCAGGGAGAGGTGATTTGGTGGATGTTTGGCATACATTGTTTTATCGATTCTAAGTGAATGTAATGTCTCAGTCTGTCCTAACATTTCTTCTCGCCCACTGTTGGCCCCGATCCCTTGATTTTGTAACTGGTCCTCTATGATGCCACCCCCAGCACCCGGCCAGGAGTGAAGGCAAGCCGGCGACGACACTGGATTTGGGAGTGGGGAATGCGGGTGCGTGGCAGGCAGGAATTCCTAGAACCGAAGGTTTTCATGATCTATATATAAAGGTATCTGAGGTGTTTGTTGATACTCATTGAGATTTGATTTGAGCGGCCCATTTTCAACGAATTCTCGGATGTTCCAAGCGTTGTTCTCACCAGCTTTTTCATTCCGTTTGGGTTTCCTTCCATTATATCACGAAACCCATCTTATTGGTCATCCACATAGTGCTTGATAAGAGGGGGCTGAATTTTCAACCAATGAAAATTGGATTCGGTGACAAAGTTTCGACCAGAAATAGCTGGGGGATCCTACACTTAGAACAAAGCCGACCACCCAAGCATGAAACGCGTATATATATATATATAGATAAATAAGTACTCACCCTGGAGTAGATAGAATGTCCCTGATGTTCAATGCTACAACCTTTTATGGGGATGCTTCCATTGGATATTCTATGTGCTCCAGGATAATTATTTACACATATAGATGTATTCATTTAAGAAACATGTATATATCCAACTTATACTACGGTGGGCACCAGAAATACCTTGGGGATCCTACACTTAGAACAAAGCCCACCAAAGGATGAATTACATACATGCCACTATACAGACTATACATCTATATGCAAATATTCACCCTGGAGTAGATAGAATGTCCCCAATGTGTCAAGATTACAATGATTCATCTTTTGGGGATAGTTCAATTGGATATTCTATGTGCTCCAGGATGTACATACATTGGTGTGTGGAAAACAACAAATGTCAAATTGATAGCCTGTTTCCGACCAGAAATAGCTGGGGGAGCCTACACTTAGAACAAGGGTGATCCTACCAATGCCAAGAAGCTGTATTTAAGTTTAATGCCTTAAGGGTTCCTCAGGCTTGCTATTCGTTTTCCTCTGGGTGGGCCCTCGTGCACGTCTCTCGGCCTAGGATTGGAATCTTCCCAGCTGGATCGGGCCTTCACTCGGACATCAAAGAGTACAAACATTCGTTTCTGGGCATGGGCTTTGGAGCAGAAGGGAGGGAGAAGGTTCCTTTGGTGAACATATGCCCCTGAATTCCCAGGGCCGTCATTAGCTTGTAAGAGCTACACTTAGAACATCCCACATTATGAGAGGGTAATCAACGACACAGAGGGCAATAGATGATGGGGTTTCAATACCCGACACAGAATACAATTCAGAAAATATGTATGCATGATTATGCATGTATATTGTTTGATTTAATGTGATATACATAACTATATATATATATACATATTTTTATGTGTGTGTGTGTATTAATAAAAAAAGACACGTATATACAGCAAATACATATATATATATATATATATATATTTAGATGGTAATCTATACATAAATTCGATTGTGGAGCCAAAACAATGTCCGCAATCCTGAAAATTGTCCCAGGTACACGGTAAAAGTGGAAGGCTATAATTTGTACACCCGAAAATTTGAAATCGCACAGTTTCCTACTCCGGCGGGATGCAAGAGCGCTGCTATCATCTACCAGAAGGAAGTCTCCCACATGCTGACGGCTTTCGACGCTCTACGCGGAAAGGCTGGTTCTGCAGACCAGTGCTTATCAAACCAGTTTGTTGATGTTGAGAAATGAGGGTTTTTACAAGTATGTAGATAATACGTATATGAATATGCATTTACAACATAGATAGATAGATAGATAGATATATAATTATAAACTATAAATATATATGTATATCTATATATATATATATATATTTATCTATTTACTTTTATTTGTATACATGCCCAGATGCTCCATGTACGATTTATTTACGTACATTTGGGCCCTTTATATAGCTAGTAAATATATCCTGCATGGAGTATCTGGGATAAACATAAATAGGTAGTTGTACTTATATATATATATATGTAGATGTACAGAGCCATATTTACATACCTCGGTATGCCTGTATATATATATATATATAATACATTTATATGTGCAGTAAAACCCTGGCAGACCGCACAAAGAAACGAGTGGATAAAGGAAGTGGGGCTAAGTTTGCCCAGCGGCTCTTTGTCCAAGCAAAGAATTTCAATATTGGAACAGTGTTCCCTGGGCAAAGTGATGAAGATCGAGAAAGCCATTCTCAGTGCTGTCGAGTTCCCATCCGTTCTGGCTTGCTCACGAGTGGATCTGAACGAGAAGAAGGAATACGTCGCTACCTTTGACAATGGTGGTGAGAAAATTGTGAAAGAGTTTGCTACGATCAAGAAAGCCAACGACTGGCTAGTTACTATGACCTGCTCCTACAAAGCAGGGGGGGTGAGGAAGCATTTGCGTCAGGCAGAGAAAGATGTGAAGGCCGATGCTGAACTTGGCAAAGTGCTTGATTCTTGCCTTGCCAGCCAAGGAAGTCTCCCAAATGCTTTGGCCACTTCACCGAATCTAGCCAGCACCAGAGCAGCCTCCGCGGAAGATGTGACTCTGACCATTCTGAGACCTACCAAAACCTACACCTGCGAGCTGCCTTCTTCCAATTTGCTTGTGCACAAAGGCAGCTTGAAAACCCTTGCCAAAAGCGGATCCCACGATCCCGACCTGAAAGCCATTTTACTGGGCAAGATTGGTTGGAACGGCAAGTTCCATGTGACCAACATGGTCATGAGTCATGAGAGCTTTGATTCTCTGGTGGCTTCAGAGTCGGTGAAGGACTTTTGCAAACGCAAGGGGATGATGACTTGTGGGTTCTGGGCAAGAGGCCCCCGGAATGAAGTGCGAGAGTGCCTGCCCAAGTTGTTGGAGAAGGTTTCGAATGCCAGTTGCTTGTTCCTCGGTGTTGACTACACTCATTCATTGGTGGGAGATCCTTATGCTTTTGAATGGGATTCGTCATCAGACAACGCTATCATCAGGTCCGTGGATTTAACTTGGACATCCCAGCCCCGTGATTCCGAGAAAAGGATGATCTACAACGTTTGCTGGGAACACCAACTGTCAACCACAGTCCTGGAAGCGGCCACTGCGAAGGTAGCCAATGCTGTGGTGGCTTATGCGCAATCCAGTGTAGGGCGTTCCCAGGCCCAAGACAATGGTCCACACGTGCCTGTTGAGCTCAAGAAATTCCGACGGCTCGTTGTGCCGGCTGACGGGCTGTGCGGCTGGCATTCATTGATTGCCGCAGAGGACCTTGACAAGTTCAGCAACATCCCTCGCAAAGGATCAGGATATGCTGTTTGCAACCTTGTAGTCAAAAGGGAGGAGGAAGCAGCGAAGGAGTTGCGGGACAGCATGTGCCAGAAAGCTCTTGAAGTGTGCGAGCCAAAGTTCTACGATGCGGTGAAGCGGGTCCAATTGGAGGGCCAGTTGGACCCGCTGGACCTGGAATGGGTCGCACAGGCAGCAGGAGTTTCAATTCGGTGCACTTGCTCATCAGAGGCGGGGGCTATTTACAATATCGTTTGTATATATATATATAATTAATGCTAACCCAGGATTAATAAACCTTGGGATAACCATCGGTGCAATACATGGTAGGAAACCCAGCATGCTGGGGGACATGGAGTTATTAATGCTGGGTTAGCATTGTGTATATATTTATATATAAATATATTTACATGTGTATATATGCAATTTCGGACATAAAAGATGTGTGTACATATAAATATGTATTTATGTAAACATGGACATATATGTATATAAAGAAAAATATATATATCTATATATACAGAACCATCCTGGAGTATATATATAGATGGAATATCTGACACCTTCAGTATCTGAACCATCAAATCACTGATTCAGGATTGTCCCAACTGATATTCGGTCTACCAGGATCACTAAATGTGTGTTTGTATGTATGCGGTTTGTCGAACCTTGGGTATGTTTACCGTAATTTATTTACATATATATTTTTATACACATATATTCTATACATACATATATATAAATATGTTTTATTCATATATATATATATATACATGTAGCATTTCCAAAAACCATCTCCCATGCCTCACCCAGGTGGGAAAGATGGACGAACAACTGCTCGAGCTGTTTTTCGGTCAGCCAAAAGCTGCTACTCTCCATATTTTTTTCCACTTCCAGAGATCTTGGGAAGAGGAAAGTCATCGCTATGGGCATTTCAGTGTGATGTCTCCAGCCTCGAGCATGGACCCCTGTGATGGCGAAAACATTCTCGCCCTACCTTCCGTGGTTCCTTGATGGCGAGTAAGATTCCGTGATGTTTCCAGCCCGAAATAGCTTGGCAAGCCTACACTTAGAACAAAGCTCACCATCATATATATATATATATATATAGATATATATATATATATTTACACATATATATATATGCCTATCTATGCATGTTCACTCTGGAGTATAGATAGAATGTCCCCGATGTTTTTTGGGGGACGGTTCAATGGGATATTCTTTGTATATACTCCAGAATGATCAATTAGAAATGTTTCTGTATATGCATTTATAATTTGAAACATGCATCCAACTTGTGGCATGTTACCCACCAGAAATAGCTTGGGGAGCCTTCACTTAGAACAAAGCCCACCACCAAAGGATGAAACACATATGCATCAATACATATGTATTTACATATTTATATATGTGAAAAAGCTTATGCAAGTTCATCCTGGAGTATACATAGAATGTCCCCCATGTTCAATGTTACAACCTTGTACTGTTTGGGGGACGGTCCAACGGGATATTCTTTGTACTCCGGGATGATCAATGTGAAATGTCTCTGTATATGCATTTATAATTTGAAACATGCATCCAACTTGTGGCATGCTACCCACCAGAAATAGCTTGGGGAGCCTACACTTAGAACAAAGCCCGCCACCAAAGGATGAAACACATATGCATCAATACATATGTATTTATATATTTATGTGAAAAAGCTTATGCAAGTTCATCCTGGAGTATACATAGAATGTCCTCGATGTTCAATGTTACAACCATGTACTGTTTGGGGGATGGTTGAATGGGATATTCTTTGTACTCCAGGATGATCAATTAGAAACGTGTCTGCACATGCATTTATAATTTGAACAAAAGCATGCATCCAACTTGTGGCATGTTACCCACCAGAAATAGCTTGGGGAGCCTACACTTAGAACAAAGCCCGCCACCAAAAGATGAAACACATATGCATCAATACATATGTATTTACATATTTATGTGAAAAAGCTTATGCAAGTTCGTCCTGGAGTATACCCAGAATGTCCCCGATGTTCAATGTTACAACCTTGTACTGTTTTGGGGATGGTTGAATGGGATATTCTTTGTACTCCAGGATGATCAATTAGAAACGTGTCTGCACATGCATTTGTAATTTGAACAAAGACATGCATCCAACTTGTGGCATGTTACCCACCAGAAATAGCTTGGGGAGCCTTCACTTAGAACAAAGCCCACCACCAAAGGATGAAACACATATGCATCAATACATATGTATTTACATATTTATGTGAAAAAGCTTATGCAAATTCATCCTGGAGTATACATAGAATGTCCTCGATGTTCAATGTTACAACCATGTACTGTTTGGGGGATGGTTGAATGGGATATTCTTTGTACTCCAGGATGATCAATTAGAAACGTGTCTGCACATGCATTTATAATTTGAACAAAAGCATGCATCCAACTTGCGGCATGTTACCCACCAGAAATAGCTTGGGGAGCCTACACTTAGAACAAAGCCCACCACAAAAGGATGTTTTATCTATCTATATATATTTATATATATGTAAATATTTATATATTCATATATTTGTGTGTGTGTGTGTCCCAAGAGAGCCCGCCAAATCCTAGGTGTGTCCTCAACATGCGCAGAAAAGCTTTGATGCTTTTCAAAATCAGAAGAAGCTGGAACTGCTTGAAGAACCGATGGACCAAGTGAAGGGTGACTGCTCTGCAGCTAAGCAAAGCTGCAATTCAAAGAGGCCGTCAGACTCAAAAGATGTTCGGTGGGGACCTGTCTCAAAGCCACATGCAGAAGAAATTTCGAGGGGAGCATCTTTTCCAGCCACCCAATTTGGGATCAAAGAAGCAATGACTCCTTCCCTCACAGTCGACCATCGTGACCAAGCAGTTGCTATAGCCGCAATGTTTTCTGGCAAGGCGCCAGACTTGAACCAAAGCAAGGAAACTGAAGCACCCACTGCGTCTGAGGCCAGCGCAGCCAGCAAAACAGATGGAAGCAATGGCAATGGACCCGTTCAGCCACCAGAGAGTCCACCACCACTGCCTGCCCCTGTGGAGCGTCCAGCAGCTATGGAACAAGACCCCAAAGCAAGCCACGCAGAAGCAGGAGTTGCTTCTGATGCCACCACAGAAAGCAAAACTGATGGAAGCAATGGCAGTGGACTCGTTCAGCCAACAAATAGTCCAGCCCATGCAACACCACTGCCTGCAGCAACTGCAGAACCTCCAGCAACAAGGGAGCAAGACCCCACAGCAAGCCACGTGGAAGCAGGAGTTGCTTCTGATGCCACCACAGAAAGCAAAACTGATGGAAGCAATGGCAGTGGACTCGTTCAGCCAACAAATAGTCCAGCCCATGCAACACCACTGCCTGCAGCAACTGCAGAACCTCCAGCAACAAGGGAGCAAGACCCCACAGCAAGCCACGTGGAAGCAGGAGTTGCTTCTGATGCCACCACAGAAAGCAAAACTGATGGAAGCAATGGCAATAAACCTGTTGTGTCAGCCCCGGGCCCAGCAATTGGAGCACCACCCCCTGTACCAGCATCCTCCTCAACTGATCCAGCCCTACAAACCATTCTTTTGGGTTTGCAGCAAGCCATGCAACAATCAAGCAACGCCAATCCCGCATTGGCAAATTTATTGAGCCAAGCTGCTGCTCTATGCGAGGGAAAGCCAGGTACAACAAGCACCAGTAGCACATCGCACGTTGCAGAGATGAAGGAAGAAGTGCAAGAACAAACCAAAGCAAAGAAGCCAACACAGAAGAAGACGTGCAAGCGTTCCAAGAGCGCACCGGTGCCACAACAAGTGAAGCATGAGTCAGCAACCCCCGCCCAAGGCCTACAAGCACAACGTGAGAACGAGCCAACCAAGGACCCCACAACACCAGTACCAACAGGAGTCCAGGCTTTGATGAGGCGTTTTGCCCAAAGGAGTGTCAAGCGAGTGCAGAGGCGTGAGGAAGCATTAAGGCCAATACTTGCCAATGCAGCAAAACCTAGCCCAGAGGATCTTCAGTTGCCCCAAAAGATCTTGCAGGAGCATGAAACCAAGGCAGCAACAAGAAAACAAGCCAAATTGAAGAAAAAAGACGAAGTGTCCTGCATGATGTTGAAGGAGGCTGCATATGCCGAGTTGAAGAAAAATCAGTACCTCCTGCAGGCCTACACCTTGAGGAAAATTCCCCACAAGATGAATATCATTCTCAGTTGTGAGGATGGATCTAGATCTCTTTGGGTGTGCGAATGCGAGGTGTTCGCCTGCAAGCCAATGAAGGCCATGGATTTGAACAAGATGTTGGATCCTGTCAGTGCCACGTACTGGAAAAACAAGCTCAATGACGGCGTCCGCGTTTACCAATGGAAGTTCAAGAAACTGCTCACAGGTGAGAAGGAAACACCCGTCCCTCTTAGGCTTACCTACCAAAAGTTCCGGAACCGACATTTCGGGATGCCGAAGGCACAATTAGAGGCAGGGATACAGCTAAGCATCCCAGACAAGTTGTCCCTGTATGCCACGTCCAGCTACTGGTTGAAACTTCTGCGGCCCGACGACTACAAGCGGTTGAAGGCAACAGTTGAAAACCTGGACGGTTTTCGGATTCGAGTGGGAACCACCTATGCTGGTGGAGCTGAACCGAGAGTTTGAGGCCTGACCCAACCCCGATCTTCAAAGTGTACCAACCACCTGGGAATGAGTATATACCCTCTCTGTTGCCCACCAGAAATAGCTTGGGGGGCCTACACTTAGAACAAAGCCCACCAAAGGATGAACTACATTGAGTAACTACATATGATTATATATATAGATACATATGTACACATACATATATATATATATATGTATATTCATTTTATTTTTATATATGTATATATTTGAAAAACACGTACATATTCACCCTGGAGTATATAGATAAAATGTCCCCGATGTTCAATGTTACAACCATGCACTCTTTGGGGGATGGTTGAATGGGATATTCTATGTACTCCAGGATGATCAATTAGAAATGTCTCTGTATATATATATATATATATGCATTTATTATTTGAACAAAAGCACGTATCCAATTTACAGCATGTTACCCACCAGAAATAGCTTGGGGAGCCTACACTTAGAACGAAGTCCACCACCAATGGATGAACCACATACGCATCAATATATATATATATATATATATTTATGTGAACATGTTTATATATACAAGTTCATCCTGGAGTATATAGATAGAATGTCCCCGATGTTCAATGTTACAACCATGTACTATTTGGGGGATGGTTGAATGGGATATTCTATGTGCTCCAGGATGATCCATTCGAAATATGTTTGCATATTTGCACATTTAAGGGTATATACTCATTTTAAAAAAACGTGTATCCATATATCGATATTGAAAATTGAAGACATTTTGCCCACCAGAAATAGCTGGGGGAGCCTACACTTAGAACAAGGCGTACACTTAGAATCCGAAGTATATATATACATATATATATATATATCAACTATTTATATATATATATACACTTTTAAATATCTATGTATGTGAAGATATTTTTTGTGGGTGGGCCAATTTGTTCTTATACTCAGGTAAACATTGGCTTCCAGCATGTGTTCAGTGCTGAAATGGACACAGCAAAGCGAGAGTATCTGATGTCAGCGTTTCCGAGCATCGAGCATGTCTTTGGTGACGTGGTGGCTTTCCGTGATGGAAAGGGGTACTGTTACAAATGCAAGAAGACGCATCGAACTGACTTGTCCATTGATCTCCACATTTGTGGGCCATCATGCAAAGACCTCAGCGCCTCGGCTCTAGAAATCCCTCTAGAGATGTTGCTAGCTCCCCTGTGCATGGGGCACGCAAATGTGATGATAGATGTGCAACCGTTGTAGACACATATGCGGAAAAGTTCACAGGTTGAAATTGTATCTCTTGGTAAGTGTACTTATGCCCATGTTCTAAGTGTAGCTTCCCACAGCTGATACTGAAGGCCTCAGAAAGACTGATCGAGCTCAATACGCCGGGCGCTACGCAGATGCAGGGCGGTCCGATGGCACTTCCGGCCCTACCTACAAATTTGGATTTAAATCCGTTCCTTAGACCACATAATGTTGAAAGTTTAGCCCGGGGAATGGAAAGCAAATTGTATATATGATTTTTTTGATACTCGCTGTTTCCCTCAGGTTATAGAGAAATGTCTTCCTGTGGCCGCATTGTATGAGAACGTCCTGGCGGCCGGGCATCAAACAAAAAATGCAGCAGGGCAAAAATGTCGTCCTGCCACAGAGGCGCCGGACATAGCTGCACATCGGTAGCAATGCCTAGCAGTATATGTAGAGTTCCAACAATAACAGAATTAGCTTACGTGCCTTACACTTAGAACGTAGAGAGAATCCCATATACCTACATGGTGGTTTCTCAAAATGGCGGGACCCTGAAAATTGAAAGGTTTATATACAATTGTATGAATTGTTAATATTGGATGATTTGGGGGTATATACCCTTATTTTGAGAAACACTTCTGTTTCACATATCCCCGCACCATCAGGAACCAATCAGGGCCATGCAGTTGACACTGATATTTGGGTTTGGCGGGTTCTTCGGCAGGTGCTGACGGATGACATGGAAGCGCTTGGGTACCAATTCGTCGCCAGTCGGCACGCTAACATGCAAGCAAGTAAAATTGCAGAGCATCCCTATGTATATATATACACATACGTAAGTGCTCAATAGCTCAATTGTGCCTTTCTAAGGCATATTGTGCTGTGGACACTCAGAAGTATCTCCTGCGCCAACGACGAAACCGGATCTGGGGATGTGCGGCAGTGCAGGTTGGAGGGCAGACCTCTGAATCCTACCACCAGGATTTCTCATGTGTGCTGCAGAGTCTTCAGTCCGATCAGCTTTTTTCGATGGAAGATACCTTCGTGCCCAACCAAGTTCCGGTGGACTTAGCTCCAGGACGAACAAGGGATCTGGTGAACCACTGCGTGGAAAGCTACAGGGCAGCTAGGCTGCCACGAAATGATGAAACACAGCGATATGTATTTACATTATCTATCATATTTTTATATACATCTTTATATTCAAATCATCCTGGAGTATATACACAGACAGAATGTCCTCTATGTTCAACATTGAAACCATCTACGTTTGTGGGGATGGTTCAGCTGGACATTCTATGTACTCCAGGATTTTTGATTTGAAATATGCATACATATCTATATTTAAATATTAAACAAATAAATATATATATATATATATATATATTTATATAGATATGGAAATGTAAATGCTTACCAAACAACAAGTTTCCTATCCAGGTTTAAAGCTTGTTGCCCACCAGAAATAGCTTGGGGAGCCTACACTTAGAACATGGACCACCAAAGGATGAAACAAATGTGTACCAATATATATCTACACGTACTCACCCTGGAGTAGATAGAATGTCCTCGATGTTCAATATCAAAACGGTTTTTATTTTTGGGGGATGGCTCAGTTGGACATTCTATGTACTCTAGGTGTTTTTTCATCGATAAATGCATACATAGATTTTTATATAGATACAGAAATGTATAAATGCTTACCGAACAACAAGTTTCCATACATCCAGGTTTAAAGCATGTTGCCCACCAGAATTAGCTTGGGGAGCCTACACTTAGAACATGGACCACCAAAGGATGAAACACATGTGTACCAATATATATATATATATATATATCTACACGTATTCACCCTGGAGTAGATAGAATGTCCTCGATGTTCAATATCAAAACGGTTTTTATTTTTGGGGGATGGCTCAGTTGGACATTCTATGTGCTCTAGGTGTTTTTTATTCGATATATGCACGCATAGATCTTTATATAGATATGGAAATGTAAATGCTTACCAAACAACAAGTTTCCATATATCCAGGTAGCATGTTGCCCACCAGAAATAGCTTGGGGAGCCTACACTTAGAACATGGACCACCAAAGGATGAAACACATGTGTACCAATATATATCTACACGTATTCACTCTGGAGTAGATAGAATGTCCTCGATGTTCAATATCAAAACGGTTTTTATTTTTGGGGGATGGCTCAGTTGGACATTCTATGTGCTCTAGGTGTTTTTTATTCGATATATGCACACATAGATCTTTATATAGATATGGAAATGTAAATGCTTACCGAACAACAAGTTTCCTATCCAGGTAGCATGTTGCCCACCAGAAATAGCTTGGGGAGTGTACACTTAGAACATGGACACACCACCAAAGGATGAAACACTTCTAAGCCTGAAGTTTAATATATATATATATATATTTTTTTATTTAGTAATTTATATATTTACATTTTTCCGGATGCCCCCGATGGTTATTTATAGAATCTTCGTCCATTTGGGGGGTTGCAAAGCAATTCAAGGAATGTGGCAGCAGCAACATATTCGTTGACACTGCATCTTCAGAGGATTGGTCCGAGGCTGCAATGGACGTGTCAACATGCCTTGCGCCCCGCCCCAGCGTGTACGCTTTGTATTTGCTGCCAGTGGAGCACTTGGGGCTTCAGGGAATTTGGGGCTGCGATGCTGAAGTTCCAGAGGCTTTCAGCGCAATGTTGCGCGAAGGCCGGTTTGCAAGGGACCTGGCCGGAAACTCGTTCTCCGGCACAGTGGCCCAAGCGGCATTCGTGACCTCGCTGATTTGTTGCGATGTCTGGAGGGAGATGGGTATCAAGTCCCCTGTGAGGCAAAGTGATCCAAGGCCAAGCAAGCCAGCCAAGCAGGGTAGTCCACAAGCAGCGGAAGCGGGTGAGCCCAGCGCTTCATCTGATGCCATCCCAGGGCCAAGGAAGCGAGCCAAGCAGGCGATTCCACTGGGCTCATCTGATGCCAATGCACGGCCAAGCAAGCGAGCCAAGCCGGCAAATCCACTACCAGCGGAAGCTGGTGAGCCCAGCTCTTCATCTGATGCCAATCCACGGCCAAGCAAGCAAGCCAAGCAGGCGATTCCACCACCAGCAGAAGCTGGGAAGAAGAAAGCAGCCGTTCAACCAGACATCAATCCACCGACGCATCGACTGCGCAAGAAGACTTCCTTGGCACCCATACCACCAAAGCCACCTCGTGGCAATGGCAGCAAGGGCAACCAGAAAGCTGGTGGCAAAAAGAAAATGGCTACCTTGGCCGAGAAAGAGGCCATCATGTCGGCCTATGAGGAAGCCGTCAAAAGTGGAAAGAAGAATCCAACCAAGCAAGTCGAACACATGAGAGGATATTTCCTCGGCTGCGTGTATGAGAGTAAGTGGGGGAAGATCCGAAGAGAACAAAAGTGGTCCATTTTCGTGCACTCTGCGCCAAAACTTTGCGAGAAGTTTAAAGAGCTGCCGAATTGCCTGCGGAGAGTTCTCAAAATCAAAGAGAAGAAGTGTGGAAGGCACCAGCCCGCGAAGGGGGAAATGACAAGAATGCCGGAGCCTTTGACCACTGTTGTGGAAGAGATTGTCTTGGAGCGTTTGGAGCTAGGTGAGGAAATGGGCATACACTTTGTGAGGCAGGCAATTCTGATGGGTGTTGAGATCTGGAACGAGATGGTGCCTAGGCTCATTGCGTGAACTGGGTGGGAACCAGTTCAAGTCAAGCGGCTGGAACGGAATATATAGACATATATGTAAATAGGTATATATCTCAATTTGTCCTGGAGTAGGTAGAATATCCTTGATGTTCAATATTACGTGGTTTAATTTGATATTCTATTTACTTCAGGATGGTTCTATTGTTTTATTTCTATATTTTGAGCATGTTGCCCATCAGAAATAGCTTGGGCAGCCTTCACTTAGAACAAGGGCCACAACCAAAGGATGAAACATATTCAGTACATGTTATATATATATATAAATTTATATATATATATGTAAATATAAATATATATTTATATATATATATTTTTTTTTAGTTCATATTCACCCTGGAGTACATAGAATGTCACCGATGTTCAATATTATAACCATTCACATTTTTGGGGATGGTTCAGCTGGACATTCTAGGTACTCCCGGATGACTATATATATACTTAGAAGTATATTTATATATATATATATATGTATTTATACATCAAATAATTGTTTAAAAACATGTATGCATACATCGATATTAAAAGCATGCTGCCCGCCAGAAATAGCTTGGGGAGCCTACACTTAGAACAAGACACACCACCAACGGATGAAACACACATGAATAGACAAACGGACATCTACAAGTGTTCACCATGGAGTAGATGAAATGTCCCCGATGTTCAATGTTTCAACCATCTATATATTTACTTGTTGGGAGTGGTTTATATATATATAGGTTGATATTTTATGTTTGTGTTTATATATTTACTCTAGGATGATCAATTGAAAATATGTATGTTTGCATTTTTGCACATATTTGTTTGAAAGCATGTGTCCCTATATGAATAGGCAAAGTATGTTTCCCACCAGAAATAGCTTGGGGAGCCTACACTTAGAACAAGGGCCGCAACCAAAGGATGAAACCCCGTTAGGCTTTAACCACACGGTTCGAAGCATGACAGTCAAGTTTATATAGAGTGTAGCATTTTATATAGTCCATATATGTATATTGTTGGAAACATTACATATGTATATAGCCTACCATGAGCCCACATCAATGCTTTGTGTAGATCTTGGATGAATTTTTCCCGGGGTTGGCAGGGTCCTCTTTATGCGGCCAGCGTAGGGAAAATTCTATATAACCGGTTCTTGAATTCTCGAGCTCTCAGGTTCAATCCCTCGAGGAGAATTTGCAATCGGTGTGCTTGAACATGCTGCGGAAGAAAGACACGGAGCTGGCCAACATGGATCAGGCGGACGTTGAGACCAGGGTAGAGGCTATGATTGATGACGTGACAGCACTGCTACAACCCATTAGACTCTCCAAGAATGATGCTAGTTTGGAGTTTCTTGCCATGATTCAAACATATTAGTTTTGGCATTCAATGAACTAGTTTCATCAGGCCATCCACCGATGCTAGCTTCTTGTTTATGACTGATGCTTGTGTTGAGGTGTTTTTATTTACATAAATGTATGTATTGATTAAGTTTGAGGAATTTATCTTTATATTTATTTATATACTCATAAATTCATATGTATTTCGAACGCATGCACATATACCCTGAGAATCCACCACCATTGTGTACAAGAATAGCTGATCTTTTGGTTAGATGACACCCCGGGCCCTGAAATGTTTCAACAATCCTATAAATATATATTAAACAATGATGGTTGGAATCTCAGGGTGTATGTATATACATTATATAATATAATATATATATATATGTAAATATAAAAATGCCTCATGTTTATGAAACCTCCCCGCTCCCCTTATGCATACCAAGGAGAAGGGCCAGAAGGTTCTGCAACAACTGCGGGGTGAGGCCTTCACCGAATGAAAAACCTGGTGCTCACCTTGAGTTCAGCCACCCTTCCCTGGAGCAGGTGCGCTCCTACGTGAAATCATGGGCCTCGAACAGGGGGTGCCACGAACGCCTCATCTGCAACTTTGACCAGGTGTGGACGACTCTTCATCGGCCACAGAAGAGGTGCCTCCAAAGAAAGCCACAGAGGGGTGAAAACGCAGAGGACAGATCAGCTTACATGCGGCGCATCATGCACAACGTGGAGCGCGCGCTTGGCATAGAGATCACAGAAGAAGACCCTACACTCAAGAAGAGGGGAGCAGCGCCTCCTCCAAGAGTGCACGGGTCTGCCCAAGCATCGGCCACAGTGGACAACTGGAGGATTCCACGTACTCTGACGACACTATCGTTCATTGATGGAACGATCGGCCGTGGCTATGTGACTTGCAAAGCCGGAACGATCAGTGCCAAGACCCGTGAATGGGCCAATAGCAAGTTGGGTAAATGGCTATATGTAGCCGAGCCACAGGATGGCACTCATATCTGGAACGAAAGCTCTTTGATTGGCTACCTAGAGTTTTTGGCCGGAGAAATCCGCAAGAGGCGAAAAGAGCTCGGCCTAACTGCCAAAGACAGGGCAATGGTCATTCTGGATCAAGCCGGTGCTCATATGTCCCGCACGTTTGAGGCCCTGCAAAAGAAATGGAGCTTAGCCCACAATGTGGCTGCTGGACTTTGATTGATTGAGCATTTTGATTGGGATAGAAAATATAATATATATACAAGTTGGTGTTCCCCCGCTATATATCATATCAATGAAATTGGTTACATACATACATACATACATACATACATACATACATACATACATACATACATACATACATACATATGGTGGCCTGGGAGTAGATAGAATATCGGATTGGACTGTCCCAATAGCCAAATAATAAAGATCCGGGATATTCTATCTACGCCTGGGTGGTTTTAACAGTAAATAGATATACAGTATATATATATATACATACATATATATACTTATACGTGTGTATATCTTTCAATAAGTATCTAAGTGCTCACAAACATACATACATATCCATATCTACATATATAGATCTAAATACTGTGTGTATGCAAGAATAGGGGACACCACCTTGTATATGAACCACTTTTGGTCGTTCCCATCGTTTTGAAACATGCCTGAAATGGTATGTTCTCAGGAAATCCTGGGAGGTCTTCATGAAGAGGCTCCCATCCCAGGAGGCTTTGGTGCATGCGGTGGCCCGAACGACGGGTGGCACCAATATCTCCATTCCCTCTCGCGGAGCTTTGCTAACGTGGCCCTAAGATGGGGGAATGCCCCGGAGCTTCGCAGAAAGATGGATGAACTCGAGATGTCCTGTCAAGCCACCGTTTCCACCAGGTGGTTTGTTTCCAGCCGGCTCCCCCACCCCAGCCCTTGGATGCAAATATCAACGTATATGTTTGATCTTTACGTATTAATATGTAAATAGAATATATATATATACTTATATTTATATATTATATATGAATAGATATTTGTATATTTACATTTGTATACATTTGCTTGGTACATGTACATCACTGATCAAGGTTCTTGAATTCTGATGCACTTTTGCAAAGGATGGGTATATATAGATACAGTGCACTTGTGAACAAATAGGTTGGTGAGCCCCAACATCGCAGGGCTTCCATGGAAGTGTCTCTGCAAGCAAGCGCGTGGGCTTTGCAGACATTGGCATCACCAGCGACGCTGGGTGAAGATGGTGAGGTGGTGCATTTGTGGCCGGAAATAGCTTGGGGACCCTACACTTAGAACAAGACCAATCTTAATAATAGGAAGAAACCTTATTTTGATGAATTGGTTGCCGCCGAGCGTCCATGTTTGATGATAGTCATCCGATTTGCTCTTAACCATCCACCAATTATTCTCCTAAATCTATGACTATATATCGTGTGAGTGGGTTGAATATGCAAACAATGCAAATTGGATTTGGTTGCACTTTTTCGACCCGAAATAGCTTGGGGAGCCTACACTTAGAACAAGTCCGATCCTATCAATAGAAAGAAACCTGATTTAGATAGATTATTTGTCATGGTAAGCCCACTCAGGAATGCTAATGATTTAATGGGATGTTATCAATACCACGGATTCTGTCGATTATGTAAGTCAGGCGGTTCCCAGCAAGACCTTCAAATCCACCAGGTGCCAAGATTTATTTTCCCGGCCTGGCAGAACCCTGGCTTAAATATTCAAAGCATGTTGCCCACCAGAAATAGCTTGGGGAGCCTACACTTAGAACATGGACCACCAAAGGATGAAACACATGTGTACCAATATATATCTACACGTATTCACCCTGGAGTAGATAGAATGTCCTCGATGTTCAATATCAAAACATTTTTATTTTTGGGGGATGGCTCAGTTGGACATTCTATGTGCTCTAGGTGTTTTTTATTCGATATACGCACACATAGATCTTTATATAGATATGGAAATGTAAATGCTTACCAAACAACAAGTTTCCATATATCCAGGTTTAAAGCATGTTGCCCACCAGAAATAGCTTGGGGAGCCTACACTTAGAACAAGTCCGATCCTATCAATAGAAAGACACCTGATTTAGATGGATTAGTTGTCATGGTAAGCCCACTCAGGAATGCTAATGATTGAATGGGATGTTATCAATACCACGGATTCTGTCGATTATGTAAGTCAGGCGGTTCCCAGCAAGACCTTCAAATCCACCAGGTGCCAAGATTTATTTTCCCGGCCTGGCAGAACCCTGGCTTAAATATTCAAAGCATGTTGCCCACCAGAAATAGCTTGGGGAGCCTACACTTAGAACATGGACCACCAAAGGATGAAACACATGTGTACCAATATATATCTACACGTATTCACCCTGGAGTAGATAGAATGTCCTCGATGTTCAATATCAAAACATTTTTATTTTTGGGGGATGGCTCAGTTGGACATTCTATGTGCTCTAGGTGTTTTTTATTCGATATACGCACACATAGATCTTTATATAGATATGGAAATGTAAATGCTTACCAAACAACAAGTTTCCATATATCCAGGTTTAAAGCATGTTGCCCACCAGAAATAGCTTGGGGAGCCTACACTTAGAACATGGACCACCACCAAATCATCCCCCGCGTTTCTTGAGGCAGAACAAGTTGATTTGGATGGCATGGCACACCCGGGGCTACAGCTGCACAAATGACGTGGCGCGTTGGCTGTTTGATGGAAGCTCGTCGGCGGATTGGAATTGTGGGGTTCTGGGTCAAGTATATAAGTGCGGATCGGAATATATATATATATATATATATATATATAAATATATATATATATATATATGCGGGGCCACGTGCATTTTTTGAAGAACATTCCTCGTTTCCTCTGATTGTGAATCGGGCCCACTCCCAGGCAACTCCGATGCAGTGAGCGAATGTATGCAGCGTTCACGACGGTCAATGGCTGCTGTCTTGGAATTGAACGACATGCCAGAGATTGAGGAGGATGCAGACGCAATTAAGCACATGAGGCTGAACCAATTGGTAGCTTTGACTTTGATTAATTCAATGGACATGGTGCGCCATTATATAATACTTTCTGAATATATGTATATATATATGGGGGTTTCTCAAAATCATGGACCCCAAAAATGGTTGGTTTGCCACCTTGAACTGCTTCATATTGGATGATTTGGGGGTACCCCTATTTTGAGAATCCACCATATATATACATATACATATATATATCCATCTATGTAAAGTGTTTAGAGGTACGAACGTGAATCAATCACAAAGGATCCAGATATTTCATAGGTATATCAACTTGATTATGGAATCTAGTGGGAGATGCTATCTTCGAGTGCTTTCTCGCATCCTAAGGAAGGTGAACAAAACTTTACTTGGGCCCTTCAAGCTGGGGATGCTTCCACACGGATTGCGCTTCCGAGTTGGATGGCCACACATTTGGAAATCCGCATCTGCAAGTTTGTGAATGACTACGAAAAATGGCAGAAAAGCATTCACAAGAGGACACTGATCAACAGACCCCTGACCACCACACAGCAGCAATCGTACGACGCATCTGTGGCTGGCCAGACCCAAAAACTGGTTTTTAACAAGGCCAAGAAGTGCTATGTGGGAAAAGCCTCAACGGTGAAGAGGAACCTGAAGGACTGCATATCCTTCACCCTTCATTTGAGCGAGGACCCAGCCGGCCTGCAGATCGAAGCAGGCAACCAGGAAACTTTTAAACTCGTCCTGCTGCAACAAGCTTCATTGGCACCCTCCCCTCACTGTCCTGACGTCCTCAATTGCCCCGCCCAACCGTCGGACTTCCAGTCCAGAGTTGTTCAGCGTGAAGGTGAACCAGAAGATGAAAACGGAGAGCAAGATCATGACGGCGCCCATGATCAGTCTGAAGCTCAGCTCAGGGCCATGGAGGATGAAAGGCACCGGGCAGAGATGGGCGAGGACGGCGAGGAGGAAGTAGATCCTGAGATCGAGCTCCTTGCCGACAGTGACGAGGACGCCAATGATTTCGGGCTGCCTGCACACCTCATTGCGAAGGTCAAAAGCTTCATGACTCGACCGTCGTGGAAGCATCTCGACGAGCAGGGACTTTGTGAGCTCCCACGCCACATTAAAGGCTGCTCTGTGGCGTGCCACAGTACCACGCAGCAATGGCAGGGGTACTACCCCGGAGCCACCATCGTCCTGTCTGCCTCTTGGGGGGCTGCTTCCAAGAGAACTGAGCAAGAGGCGCTGCTGCGAGTGATCAAGGCTGTTGTTAAGGCGCACACCTTGGCGCATCCACGGGAGCGCTTGTGGGCGAAGCAACTCCAGAAGCTGGAGCAGGCAGAAGCGACCCTGTAAAGTGTTCCAGCCACCTGGGCCGGAACAAGGCCCGCCACCAAAGGATGAATCATTCATAAGGTATTTGCATTGCAAATATATATATATATATTTTTGTAAATATGTTGTCATGTACAAATAGATATATATATATATATATATTCACCCTGGAGTACATAGAATGTCCCCGATGTTCTATATTACACGGGTTCACTTTTTGGGCAACGGTTCAGATATGTTCAGATGGACATTCTAAGTACTCCAAGATGATTATATAATGAGAAACGTGTATGTATATTCTGTGCATTTGTACATGAATATTCAAAGCACATTGCCCGCCAGAACCAGCTTGAATTAGTTGGGGGAGCCTACACTTAGAACAAGGACCCATCAAAGGATGAAAACACATACGAATGAACATATACATCGATACCTGGAGTGCATAGAATGTCCCCGATGTTCTACATTATATACACCGGTTCATTTTTTGGGCAACGGTCCAGATATGTTCAGATGGACATTCTAAGTACTCCAGGATGATCAATTAGAAGCATGTATGTATACATTGTGCATTTGTACATGAATATTCAAAGCACATTGCCCACCAGAAACAGCTCGAATTAGTTGGGGGAGCCTACACTTAGAACAAGGACCCCATCAAAGGATGAAAACACATATGAATGAATACATGGATACCTGGAGTACATAGAATGTCCCCGATGTTCTTTATGACAACGGTTTACGTTTTGGGCAACGGTTCAGATATGTTCAGATGGACATTCAAAGTACTCCAGGATGATCAATTAGAAGCATGTATGTATACATTGTGCATTTGTACATGAATATTCAAAGCACATTGCCCACCAGAAACAGCTCGAATTAGTTGGGGGAGCCTACACTTAGAACAAGGACCCCATCAAAGGATGAAAACACATATGAATGAATACATGGATACCTGGAGTACATAGAATGTCCCCGATGTTCTTTATGACAACGGTTTACGTTTTGGGCAACGGTTCAGATATGTTCGGATGGACATTCTAGGTACTCCAGGATGATGAACTAGAAACACGCACATATATATGTTTATATACATATATACATATACATATATATTGTGCATTTGTACATGAATATTCAAAGCATATTGCCCACCAGAAACAGCTCGAATTAGTTGGGGGAGCCTACACTTAGAACAAGGACCCCATCAAAGGATGAAAACACATATGAATGAATACATGGATACCTGGAGCGCATAGACTGTCCCTGGTGTTCTACATTAGACCGGGTCACTTTTTGGGCAACGGTCCAGATATGTTCAGATGGACATTCTAAGTACTCCAGGATGATCAATTAGAAGCCTGTATGTATACATTGTGCATTTGTACATGAATATTCAAAGCACATTGCCCGCCAGAACCAGCTTGAATTAGTTGGGGGAGCCTACACTTAGAACAAGGACCCCATCAAAGGATGAAAACACATATGAATGAATACATGGATACCTGGAGTACATAGAATGTCCCCGATGTTCTTTATGACAACGGCTTACGTTTTGGGCAACGGTTCAGATATGTTCGGATGGACATTCTAGGTACTCCAGGATGATGAACTAGAAACACGCACATATATATATATGTTTAAATACATATATACATATACATATATATTGTGCATTTGCACATGAATATTCAAAGCATATTGACCACCAGAAACAGCTTGAATTAGTTGGGGGAGCCTACACTTAGAACAAGGACCACCATCAAAGGATGAAAACACATATGAATGAATACATGGATACCTGGAGTGCATAGAATGTCCCGATGTTCTACATTTACACCGGTTCACTTTTTGGGCAACGGCTCAGATATGTTCAGATGGACATTCTAAGTACTCCAGGATGATCAATTAGAAGC
>VSDK01025142.1:288114-341081 GCA_009767595.1 Symbiodinium kawagutii
GAATGAATACATGGATACCTGGAGTGCATGGAATGTCCCCGATGTTCTACATTACACCGGTTCACTTTTTGGGCAACGGTTCAGATATGTTCAGATGGACATTCTAGGTACTCCAGGATGATGAACTAGAAACACGCACATATATATGTTTATATACATTTATACATATACATATATATTGTGCATTTGTACATGAATATTCAAAGCATATTGCCCACCAGAAGCAGCTTGAATTAGTTGGGGGAACCTACACTTAGAACAAGGATCCCATCAAAGGACGAAAACACATATGAATGAATACATGGATACCTGGAGTACATAGAATGTCCCCGATGCTCTATATGACAACGGTTTACGTTTTGGGCAACGGTTCAGATATGTTCAGATGGACATTCTAGGTACTCCAGGATGATGAACTAGAAACACGCACATATATATGTTTATATACATATATACATATACATATATATTGTGCATTTGCACATGAATATTCAAAGCATATTGCCCACCAGAAACAGCTTGAATTAGGTGGGGGAGCCTACACTTAGAACAAGGACCACCATCAAAGGATGAAAACACATATGAATGAATACATGGATACCTGGAGTGCATAGAATGTCCCGATGTTCTACATTACACCGGTTCACTTTTTGGGCAACGGCTCAGATATGTTCAGATGGACATTCTAAGTACTCCAGGATGATCAATTAGAAGCCTGTATGTATACATTGTGCATTTGTACATGAATATTCAAAGCATATTGCCCACCAGAAACAGCTCGAATTAGTTGGGGGAGCCTACACTTAGAACAAGGACTACCATCAAAGGATGAAAACACATATGAATGAATACATGGATACCTGGAGTACATAGAATGTCCCCGATGTTCTATATGACAAAGCTTTAAATTTTGGGGAATGGTTCAGATATGTTCAGATGGACATTCTAGGTATTCCAGGATGATTAACTAAATATATATATATATATATCTATATATATATATATTTATTTATTGATATTTATATACATATGGTGCATGTGTACATTAATATTCAAAGCATAGTTCCCCCTGGAAACAGCTTGAATTAGTTGGGGGAGTCTACACTTAGAACATCACTGTTTTATGTATGATGTATATTTGGTGGAAGGCGCGCAGCAGATAGTGTTTTACCTTATTAGAACATTTGGTCCGTTCCTGGCCATCAGAGTGTCATGGCCAATGGTGACTGCGGTGTTCACATCTGATCATTGTTCCACCCGTTTATTTAAGGGCAGATAATTTTGATACGTTCATGTAATTCTTTGATTCAACAAATCTTGCACATATACATGTATATTAGAATACCTGCCAGCCAATAGAATATATAGGCATTTTACTAGGGTTAAAGTTCACAGTTTGACTAGGTGTGGAGACAGGTGCGAACACTGCCCGTCACGGGGCAACCACCAGGGGCGCTCCTGGATTGATTGCAGTTGCTTTTGCCGTGTGTATATAGTGAACAGCGTACGCATGGCAGCAGTTTGGGAGGGGAAAATGCTGCTTGATGTGAGGATTCAGGGATGGAATTCGGGAGATGGATCAGGGTTCCTAGGGTCGCAATTAGCTGGTAACAACTACTCTTAGAACAGCTCCGGGTACGAGATGATGATAGCTGACACGGAGGGGATCAGTAGACTATGACCTCTCCATACCCAACAATTCCCCAAACGTAAATATATATATATATATATATAGACAATTCGCCAAAAAGGAATTGGCATTGGGGGTTCAAGATGTCTGAGTGAGATGTACTTGATGGGATCAGGAGGTTGAATATGCAATCAATGAAAATTAGATTCGGTAGTGTGTCTCCGACCCGAAATAGTTGGGGGACCCTACACTTAGAACAAGTCCGATCCCTTGAATCGGAAAAGAACATATGATCATATCAGAATGACGATCACCAAATTATATATGCTGATATGCTTGTATTTTCCACACCTGATGTCTTATACAATGCAATTCCTAGAACATCTCAATATGATGGCTGATGTTTACCCGTGGCCCCGGGTTCCAAAATCAGGCTCATTTAGCTTGTGAACCATACACTTAGAACATCCAAATCCATGAATTTAGAACATTTTATCCCTCCGAGTGCGCTGGACGTTCTAAGTGACTTCCAAACGAAAAATTTCGGAATGCGTTTGGAAAAAATTTAACGTTCTAAGTGACTTGCTGGCGGTATATATGAAAAATCCGTATACATATATATATATATATATAGTATGATGCATGTATACATATAAAAATATCCTATATATATATATACATATCCTATATATATATATATGCAAATAAATATAACCTATATATACATGATATATCCTATGTAAACATATATGATATCAATTGAAATGAAGTGCTTCGCCATCAACTTGGGCACCCTGCAATTTGGCGCTTCCCTTCAGGCGTGCGCCAGGCCTGGAGAATCGCTGAGTCCCATTGCTTCGATTTCAGTCCCAGACTTAGATGGTAAAACAGAAAAAAATGCGAATCATTTAGCATTTACTAAACATCCTTCATCATCATTCAGCATCCTTCATCATCATTAAGCATCATTAAGCCTCATTGACCGGTATTGAGATGAAAATGAACTCGTTCTAATCGTTTTTGGTTGTTTGGGCAAAGCGGTCCAAAGCCTTACTCTCTTGAGACTTTTCAACATCTCCCATTTCCCACAAGTGATTCTATGTGATCCTTAGAAAATGTCACATAGCCATGGGATTCTGACCACTGCTCGCAGTGCAAGTGATAGTTTCCGGGTTGTTTCCTCAAGAGTTCCATCGAAAGCCTACAGTGCCTGCAATTTGGAAGCAGCAGAAAAAAAGTGGCAAAAAAAGTGTGAAAACAGCACAGCACAGCGTCTCCGAGCACACCTGCAGGCCAGATTCTTCGTTTTTCAGCTCTTTCCAAAGCTTCTTGACTTCCTTGCAGTCGCCGGTGATCCCGGAGTTTGCACAATCCAGCACAGATTGTCGTCACTGCTATTCCAACGCATGCACTACTCACAGCTGCAGGGGAGCTACAGAATCTAGATCCGGGAAGGCGGGTTGATAGGGACAAACTCATGTAAATGGCTCTTTTACATATGTAAAAGAACTGCACGTAAAATGAACCTAGGAAAATGTTATATTTTTTGCATTTCTCAACTTTTTGCAAAAGGCCTGTCTTCGCCAAAATAGAGATCATGCCAAAACCAATGTGGCATAGACCAATCTGGGGGCTCAAGATGGTCTCCACAGCCCGCAAAGAGGCCCAAACAGACAAAACATGGACCCAAGACGAACCTCGCATACTACGACACATGCTGAACCCCACCCTGAAATGTCTACAGATAGACGTTCCAAGGTAGACTGCTGCAAACCACTCACCAAGAATTTAGAGCCCTACCCCTCCATTGCTAACTATCCACCTTTAATCCCTCAAGCCAGTATGCTCCAATATGTCTACATGAAACCAGCTCTAGGGTTACGTCGACCTCCGGCTGACTCTCTGCTCAAACCTTCTCCGACTGCCTGCATGGGGTTACATCTCCGCTGCCAGCAAGTCTCAGCTCTGTGGTCGGTCATAGCCAATATCGATTCATACTGGTTGATAAAAAGGGTTGATCATGACGATCAGTGGCTAATTATGGTTAACATGTGACAGCAGGTAGATGTAAACAAATCTGTTACTTGGTTGACATGTAAACAGCATGGTCAAACAGAATCTTGGTACTCCACAAGGGTGGCCGCAGGCATCCGCAGGCATCCGCAGGCGCTCCTTTGCTGGGCCTTTCCCCCACGCGCTGGTATCCACACCTGGCTGCGATGCCAGCTGTTTCTTGGAAAAGATTTGCCATCCCTTTTCGGAACCACCCAGGGGATGTACCATGTCTATCGATGTCTCATTACCATGCAGATCATTCAACTTAGATCATATGTCCCAAACCTTCCTGGCAGTTTATGTAGGTCCTTCTGATCCAGTCCTGTGACAGTCTGATTCCACAATCACTACCTCTTGAAATCTGATACTTGAATATACTTATATATATATATATATACGTAATTATATATATATATATACTTGACACATTTCCAAGGGCACTGGCAACGTTGCTATCTCCGCTCGTCCCAACCTTCCCGTTGCAAGAGACGCTCCAGATCCTGGGACAGGATGCGGATTTTCCCGGTGCAAATGGATGCGTTGGATTGAGAAAAGGGGAGACATCATGTGGCAGGACACATCAATCGATTTGGGATTATGATTTGTTGGGGGTGACTTGTTGATAAGTGTTGTTGGGGAATCCAACAGATCACTATAAAAGAAAGACCAATAGCGAAAACCGCAACAAACAAATGTTCGTAGACATTCTGCTTATTTGCCATGGTTTATACGACCAGGATTATGGAATGGGATCAAGGACCCTACTTATTCAAAATACGAAGCATCGCGGCCTAGCAGGCCTGCGTTCATCAGCATCGCATCAAACACTACAGCAACTAAAGTCCTGAATCCGTTGGGTCATGCCCAGGATTTGCAAGAAATTGAAACAGTCTGAGTGTGTTCTGCAAATTCTTTTGAAGCCCTTCTTTTGTGCCACCACGTAGTAGTAAATATGCATTGAAACACCAACTACGCAGGGAAACATCACGGGCTTTTTCACCATCCATTTGGCATATAACAAAATGGCTGTTTCAACAATACGAATCGAGTGCCAAGCGTAAAATGACGTGGGTCAGCAGTGTGTACACTATGCGGAGACAAAGCCCTGTGTGGGGCTGGCACTGCACTTCCACCATCTCACGAAGTCTCGTCCAAAATCATCTCAGGTAACATGTGCAGTTCCCCTGGATCCAAACCTTGCATAGCTGTGCTCTCATTTTGACAGAGGGTACCCTCATGTTTGCGTGTGGTAGCATCAAACTAGCTATTGAATGTCACTCATTAATATATATATATACATATACATATGTATGTATAGTATACAACTACCAGTATATGTATATATGAAGATAGATATTGATACTTGGTACTTGGTACCTGCTACTGCCTGGTGACAACAATGAACATGTTCCAAGTCACCAACCTGGTCCTCCTGAAAGATTATCAAAGAGTAGCTGCTGAAAGGGAAGAGGTCCCTCACATACGGTATTTGCAACCCACAAAGCCGTACAAAGCTTACAACTCGAAAATAGTAGGATCAAATCAAGTTGGCTGTCCCCTGGTGAACACCCCAACATCGCACTGAAAAGTCCAACTAGATGTTGGCAACTGCCCGATTTGGATCAATAGATATTTGGAACCAACCCATGCCCAAAATGGTTGATGGTTCCACTCCCCCAAAGATTTGGCAGCATCAAAACCGTTGGCGGAAAACGATCCGCGGTTCCTCGATCCTGGGTTCCTTTTACTGTGGCTTTTTTTGTGGAAAAGCAGAGGATGATAAACCCAGTCATCGAGCAAGTCGCATCTCAAGCAGTGCCCGCAGCTCCTGTGGAGTCGGCAACTCTCTCAGAGAGAAGACCTGGGGGCCGGGCATGACACAGCTGGAGATCTGCACAGGTTCCAAAGGGATCCCTGCAGAGCTGCTTGGTCTGTCAAAACGTGTGCCCCATAGAGGTGCTTGGTCTATCAAAACCATCAAGCTACGCTATGTTGTTGGTTAGTATTGGGTCTACATCCAGCTATGCTATGCTGATTGTTGTTGGTTTATGTTGGAGTTCAAGCTTTGCTGATCGGTCAAAAGCAGATTGTTGCTTCGCGGATGACCTACTTCGATCTCTGGAAATTGCCGACTGCGGGGCTGCACCTCTTCGCACAATGAAGAGCTGTAGGGCTCCGGTATACATCTCTTGGAGGGTCCTTTGGAAACGTGGATTGTGGAAGAAAAAAAACACGGCGTGCGAAGTTTGCAATTTGGAGACACTTAAATAAAATGATGCGAATAAAACCAAACAAATGTCAGCCCCCAAGTGTCAAACAGTCCCCAAAATCTCTGGTAAGCCTGTCCATTTGGGATTCTCTTCTGCAGGTCCTTCCTACGGAAGGGGCTCATAGGATATGGATTGTACGTAACAAAACGGAGAACACACGTATCTTATGGATTATATTATGTATTGTAACCCTAATCTGATGGAAAGAACTTTGGCTCTGACTTTGACGATTTGCTAGGATCGGTCCCAGTGCCTGGAGTGAGATGAGTTCTTCGAAACAAGTTCAAACCAAGAAATATCGAGGATGAGCCGGATGAGCCTGTGGAAAAGATTGGACAGCAGTTCATGATGTTCATGTTTGATTCCCAACTCCACCGCATGACATACATTGTCCTTGTAGCGGGCCAGCCATCCTGCGGTGCTGGAGCAACTACAATTATGAAAAATAGTTTGGTTGAAGGCCGCGCCAGCAATGGAGGATTCTTCAACAGAATCATTACTTGCCAAATGGCTGAGTGAATGGTGAATCAATGCTTAATAAATGCTTAATCTATGCCTAGAATCTCAAAAAGAGAATTTCTTGTCATCACATTGGGGACATGGGATCATGAGTAAACCCTCGCCAGTTGGATGGCCATCCCTGGTAAAAGATTCGTCGATCAATGTTGAGACATCACCTCACCTCATTGCTCGAGTATGAAATTCCTGGAGCCGAGTGCATTTGTCGCCTCAGTCGGCCCCTTCTGCCTCTCTGAAAAAGGTTCGTGTGGGCCAGCGCCCCCGGAAAATCCATGACCGCCCATGTAATGAGGAGTCAAAGCAGTGAGGGCAACAAAAAGCTGCGTACAAGTGCCTCTGCCCTGTGAAGAACACAACCATTCTCAGCGGAAACAAGTCAACATAGTGAATCCTCAACAGAAATATATATATATAATTATATATATATATATATACATGAATTCAGGTATATCAAGCATGCATAATATGTGTATACGTACACTGTAGTTGTTGGAGCCCATGTCTTTTTTCAAGACCTACACTTTCCTTGTTTGGCTGTTCGCCCGGATCAAAGGTTCTTTCGGGGGTCGGCTGAAAATCTCCACAGCCAAAGTGGCTACGGTGTCAAGGGACGTGCATCCAAGGGATGTGTTTTTCATAAAGGAAAGTGTTCACAGTATGAGTCCACCTTTCTTCCCCAGCAACCCAAAACAACCAGAAATAGCTGGGTATGTGCCAAGCCATATGGTAACCAACAACCCACCAAACAGTGATCTTTTACGATTGGAAACCATTGGTTTTGAGGGTACCACTATGGCTTGACCCATCCCCAAATCTCTGGACCACAAATCTGCCCCCATGAGAACCCCTGACCGTGGGAAATTATTTCGATGAAGTCTCAAGATGATTCGATTACGGCTGTCGCTGGATGTCGCTAATGCTGGGCGCCTTTTCTGAAGTTAGACCTTGGAGCGCCCAGGTCGATCAAAACCTTTGGGAACGGACTGTAACAAGGCCCAGCACCCCAAGCGCTTCGAAATTGTAAGCAACTTCACTATAACAAGCATTAAGCCTCATTCAGCCAGCTTAGAAAAGCAGCAAAAATGGGTTTGAAGCTGGTTTGTGGGGTAAGCTTTGGACACGCCCAGGTTTAAGCATCCCTCTTTGGAGACACCGCCTTTGGGCTAAAGTCTCCAAACAACGCCTTTTGACTTTGAAAAAGCTATGGCTCAAGAGCGCATGCACATCTGCTGATTACCTCCGTACCATCTGTGTAATTCTTGGATTCCTTTGAGGTCAATTCTTTTGAGCCATGGCCAGGGATGTCCTGTGAGTTGGACGGCCAAACTGCTGTGATTTTTAGAAGCTCCGAAAGGAAGCAGTCTGGCTGATGTTAGCTGTGGCTTTGCAGGGTGCTCCCTGACAAGCAAAACAAAACCAAGGAATTTGGAGGATGAAAAGATTGAATTTGCATATGAAGCTCATACCAGTTGGGAAAACAGCATGTGTACTGTGAGAAGCAACCGAAATTGGAGGACCCATGTGAGAATCAAAGGTCATTTGGGGAGGCACGGGTCGAGCAACCAGGCGGGTCTGAACAACCTCTTGACAAATGGAACCATGGTTTTCCCGTCCCACGTCCAGGTTGAACAGCAGCGCAGGTTCACTGGCGCTCGGCTTTGCTGTGGATTAAACACAAAGAGAAGGTGTTTTTCGGCTGCAAATCTCATCATGGGCCTCCATGTGGGGCCATTTTCAGGTACAGGCTGGTGGTTGCACCACCCTGTCATGAAATATGCGCAAGTCAACCAACCAACCAACCATCCAACCAACCATCCAACCCACCAACCATCTGGTAATACTACTGTAGGTGGGGAAAATCAAAAATGTTTGAAACCACCAACCTGAGTTATTGAATATCAGTTGTACCAATTTCAATCCCATCAGAGTCGACAGGATTCGCAGCTGCAATGGAACACCAGGGAATGACTACCACAACTCTCCTGTGGCTCACCGCGAAGTGCTACACCAAAGTGCCGTCCAAAGAGTGAATCGCTCAGCGCAACAGAGCGTGCAAACAATTCTTACCATATATGGATCTCCTACTATGGATCTGTACAGGCCTTCAGAAAATACACAAATTCATCCAGTTACCCGAGCACCATCTTGGCAGATTGGTCATTCACAGCTGCGGTTGGAAAAATGAAAGTGGGAAAGCACTATACTGGCTCCTGTGTCCAGCGTTCGCAAAACTAAAATTCCAGAGCGGAGTTTTGGGCTACAGCATTGAAATGTGGAAGCAGGATGAAAGTGCCATTTTTGGGCAAAAGAAACATATAACCTGGCGCAACCAAGCAAATTGTCACGTTGTTGGCTGGGTGGACAAACGAGTTCAGCCAAGGTTCTAGAATACAAAGAAATGAGGCCCCAAACGAACAGTGCATGAGGTACACGTCTCACAACTTTATCCAATGTCTGAGTGGTTGTTGCATCAATCAACACATTGACATGGCCCGTATAATTCTGTATGCAGTCTGGAGCATGACCAAAATTTATGCCAGTTTCTGAGTGAAAAACACTCTTGTGCCATCACAGTACCATGGTTGGGTAGGGATTTAGGTCTGTCTGGATGGTTGATATGGCTGGTGATTGTACAACCGTCATTTTACAGCGCTTTTTTATGCAAGACTTCTACTACCAGGTTACTACCACGGTTGTTCAAGTGCACAGCGACTTGCTACTAGGTCCTCAGGCATTAGCCTCTGCAACAACAGTGCACATCCCAAACCAAACTTCTGCGCCGGGCCAGTGACATCAGCGATTTTCAAGACACCTAGGACTGCTTCTACCGTGGTCGGCTACGGAGCGGTGTGATGGTACTGACAGGATTTACAAGTGAAAAAAAGCGTGCTCTACAGGCGCCACATCGGACAATTAGTCGAATCTCTAAGCGTCCCAACAACAGGTTTTGTCAACACAGATTGGACAAGGCTGCATCATTTCCAGCTTCATCCAGCTTCCGGTTGAAAGAAAAAGTGCCGCCATGACAGCAACTTAAAACCCTTGACGTTCAGTCACTTTGGCATTTGCATCTAGCGGAGGGCAAAGAGGCAAGAAATCGTGGCTGTTCTTAGGCAGGGATCAGAATTCAGTGCCTAAAACACCTGACCTACTATGCAATACAACTTGGCAAACAAGCATTCTATGGCGTGTTTCATAAAATTGTTCCAGTATAACTAAGCCCAATGATAATCTTGCAGACCAATCCACTGGACTTTTGAAAAGTTTCACTTTTTTCCTCCCAAGAAGGACATCTGCTTCCCCTCAGTTCATTGTGTGGTAAACAAGTGAACATCAAGTGGGGGAGAACAGCAAGGGGCCCAGAACAGTGAGGCTCTGATGGCATTCTGTTCATCTCAGCCCAGTGAGGTTCTCCCGGCCTTCCCTTCCTCGCGGAAGCTGTGGAGCAGGCGCCTCAGACGGTCCAACGCTGGTAACCAAATGGAACCCATGGGTTCAACGGTTCAACCAACATGAAGCACCAGACCAAAGGACCAGAGATAGGACCAGAGGTAGGACCAGATGGGACCAGAGATACAATCATAATTCACCTCGATGTCAACTGCCATGGCTTCAACATACTTCAACCTGCCAGAGATATTTTGCCTTGTCATTCTGCAAGTCTACAGTCCACCGCAGTTCTCTCCGAGTGCTGCGGCTGCTTCCGGATGTCGTGGTCATGAAAGAACGCATCGACTCCAATGGCTCTATCTGCCTGACAGCGCTTTGTATCAGAACTCGCCACACCCAAGAGGGTCAGCATCCATGGGAGCCATATGGAGCCATATGGAGCCATACTGATCTGCCGCATTTGGTTTTGCATTCCGAGTGAACACTCCATTCGTCCCAACAGGACCCAGCCACTTGCAGCTGTACCCTGAGGCCCCAACATCACTGGGCCCTGCCGGCAAGTGCACCCTCACCGTGCGCAGGTCCTGGTTGGAACAACGGTGGTGAAGAAAACTCTGCACCAGTGAGGAGGGGAGATTTTGAAGTTTAAGATTGTTATGTCTGTTTATTCGTGTTTATGCCATGATTTTGATGAAAAACTGTATTATTGTCTTGTTTATTCCATAGGCCGTCAAGGATCGAAAGGTGAAGAGAAGTACACTGTTGTGATTGTTGTGCCACTGTTGGTGAGGGTGATTGTGGTGGTGATGCTGCTGTCATTGGTCTTGTTTTGTTGTGTCCTTGGTGTGTTTTTTGTGCTGCATTCAGTTGCTGTGGGCTGCTCTTTATGAGTTGTTTTGTGACTGGAACAGCAAAAGAAATTACAGAAGCGGAAGGGGGCTGGTGATAGCGGTGAGGGTTGTGATGGCCGTGGTAGATTGGGATACGGCTGAGTTGATGTGAGAATTTGCGAACGATGAAGACGAGAAGGCATTGCAATAGGCGGGGGGAGAGGATGTAGAGAAGGGATGAGAAGAGTAGAAGGAAGGGCTGTAAGAAGAAGGCGCGGAAATGGGTGGGTTTGGTGGGATATTGTTGAGAACGCGGGAGGAATGAAGACACACAAGTGATAGCCACGAAGCCAAAGATTGCCAAAGGGGTTGGGCGGAGGGCTTCTGTTTGGGTGGAGATTGTAGCCTTGCCTCAAGCACATAGGGGTGGAAAGATTTGCTTGCGGGTTCCAGGAGTTTTATGGATTGTGTTTACATCATTTACAGCAGTTTGGGACTGGTATAACTCTGGTAAAAATGGCACTTGCAGCATTTTGAAGCCACGAGCTCTAATTTACTACACGGCATTTGCATGTATTTGCAGTGTTTTGGATGTATTTGCAGCCTGCTAGAGCCGACCGCTTGAATTTGTACATGGCTTTTGCGGCGAGACCCGGTTCATGCACGAGGATGCTGTCCAAAGAGAGTGGAGTTGAACATAGTGCCCAGGAAGGCCGGGGCCAAGATAAATCATTGCTTCAACCCCGGTTTAGTGCTATCCGATTGCTATCCCTTGGCCAAATGACTTTGCCAAGTTGCAAAGCAAGGGGACAACTCAGGCGTGGTACTGCCACCTTTCGAGATTAGACCCTCCGTGGTCTGAGTTGATGACCAGCATGTGGTCACTTGATGTCAATGGCTCGCTCTAAACGTTCAAACATCAAATGCAAAAGTGTGAAGACTCAAATTCTCAATCTAGAGCTGCGAACGGAACACTCAGCACTCTGTATAGCTTTGGTCAAGCACCGCAGGCCTCTATTGGATCCTGATCTCTCCATTCCACATTTGGCCTCAGTGGTGTCGGTTGACCTTGGTTGACCTTGGTTGACCTTGTTTGGCCTTGGTTGACCTTCCCAACGACAGGCCTCCAACTCTTCCCATCATCCCAACTTGGTGTCCCAACCACATTAAAGCATCACCCTTCCGGAGCTTCAGCCGAAGACCCAACCTCAGTCAGGAAGCTTCAGCTGCTCCATTGTCAATGTCCCAGGCACTAATGGGACCTGCATAGCCATTCTACTTATAGGATCTAGATAAATAGTATGTTTATATATATATATATATATATACGTAGGATGATCTAAACAATTCAATGTATGTACGTACATAGAAAACATGCATATAGAAAACACCGAATCATATGCGTATTGGTGTTTTTTAATAAACTAAACTGGTGCTATTATCATGTATGTATCATGTCACATCATCATATATCATAGCTATGCTATGTATACATATATATATATAACACCATCATATCATGTATCACATCATCATAGCTATATATATATATCTATCACATCATCAAAACTGGTTCTCGTTTCCTGGCCAGGGAACCGGTAGAAGAAAACGTCATCCTTCTCGCTGAGGCAGATATAGACCTGACAACTGGCAACTCGTCATAGCGGTCCCATTGCAGCAGGTGTCTCGATCCCCAGATAGAATGAGCCACAAATAGTGAGTAATTGTATTAGTAATGACTATGTAGTGAGTAATAAAATTTGTAATTTCATATGTAGGCATACGTAAATATAGGAAATATTACATGTATAAGAGGGCACCATGTATATATATATATATCCATCATCTATCATATATCATACATCTGTGTAAAACTGCATGAATTTACTGCCCAACTTTGAAATTTCAACTAGACTGGCTGAATATGTATATATATATATATTTGTTTCATGGCTTGTGAGTTTGCGAATAGAGCGTCAGCAAGGAAGCGCAACTACAACATCGCCTACTTTCACATTGCTCAAGTGATTCATGATCCTGGATGCTTGGGACACTGGACACACCAGAGAAGGACCAGGTCGGTCTGAACAAATATTTGGGCCCCCACGGACTTGGGCCCACAGCCACGATTGCAGAGTCCTGGCCACGGATGAGGAAAACGGCCTGATATGAAACCCTGGACTCGGTCAAGGAAGCTATCAAAGTTGGACTTCTCTCATCTCCTTTCTAGATAGATAGATAGATAGATAGATAGATAGATAGATAGATAGATAGATAGATAGATAGATAGAGAGAGAGAGAGAGAGGTAGAGAGAGAGAGAGAGAGATAGAGAGAGAGAGGTAGAGAGAGAGGTAGAGAGAGATAGAGATAGGGATAGAGAGAGAGAGGTAGAGAGAGAGGTAGAGAGAGATAGAGATAGGGATGTAGAGATGTAGAGATGTAGATATGTAGATATGTAGAGATGTAGATCCGTAGATATGTAGATATGTAGATATGTAGATAGATTTACTGTATTTGTTCAAAGTATGTGCTGAATTTAGAAGTGACTCCTATCCAAATGTCCTCGGTCACTTGCTGTGCGGACAATGCGTAGCCTGGGCAGAACACAGCCATCCAACGTGTGACCCACTGAACGCAACAACCTCTACAACACAGACCTCAGGACGAGGAAAGGAAACCCACAAAATGTCACGGCACCGAGGCAGCATCTTTACAGCAATGAGAAAACAAAAGCAAAAGGAGTAACAAGCAAACAAAACACCACCAACAGCAACAACAATACCACCACCACCACCACCACCAACAACAACAACAACAACGACAACAACAACAACAACAACAACAACAACAACAACAACAACAACAACAACAACAACAACACTCCAAACGTTCGTGTATCAGTGATCCGAACACTAAGCTCTTTGCACATGTAGGTTGACACAAACTGATCTGCTGGGCAAAGCACTACATACCTTGATACACAGATTTCAACAACAATGAAGAGACCAGAGAGGATGGAGAGAGGGAAGGAGGATAGGGAAAGTCGATGAAACTCGCCTAAACGCATTGACACAAAGAGAGGCACAGGGACCTCGGTGGGAAGCAGACTGGTTCCCCTTTGGCCACGAAGAAAAACATGACAAAGGCAACCGGTAAATATGTGTTTGGAAAATCATGTCGACATGACCTGAATGTAAAATGCCTAAGAAGAAACGTTTGTTTCTGTGACTTGAGCACAAGAGGAAAAAAACAATCAACACCGTCATGACACTACATCATACCCTCCAACCTCCTACTCCACGGTGAGGATGAGGCATAAATTTGAAGGACATAGACAAAAAGGAAAAAAACAAGCTTCAGAAAGGAAAAGAATGTCGCTCCCTTGTACCGAGAGTACCTGCCAGCAACAACAACAACAACAACAACAACAACGACAACGACAAAGACAACAGCAATAGAAATGTTCAGCGCGATGTCCTTGCGAAGAGCTTCGAGGGTGGAACACGTTTACGACCACAGCTTTGAGCAAGAACAACAAACATAGCAACAATAAAAGCAGGTGAAGGAAATCATCGAAAGGCAAAAAACTGACTGAAGCTTTCTAGGGAAAGCAAACGCTTCCAGAAACATGTGAATATGAACATGCCCTGAAAACAAACTGCGACCCCCGCTAAGAAGCAACGTTTGTTTTTACAATGAAATTGTCGTGTCTGGAAAAAGCTTCGTCTTTAGTGGTGCAACAACCTGTGCCCCGAACTTTCAAATAAACACTCGCCAAGAAACAAACTGGGTATATAGCTCCTTCACAAAAAGGTCGGTTTTCGGTGTTGCACTCCAGTTTGTTTTGAGTTCTCGGTTTGGAGACAAAGGTTCTAAAACATTGGTTTGGTTCAGCCCACTTAACTTACCCTTTCCCCCTTCTCTGGTATCGTAGCAATTTCTCGGTCTTTATCTGAGTTCCCTGGCGGTGCTAAATGGCCCATCGGAAGCCCTCCGGTGGCCACAAGCCTAGCCTGACGAGGACTGTTCCAGCAGCGAGGTATGCCATTCCATGTCACTCCCCAAGTTTGTCGCCTAAGACCTGATTGATTGATGATTGAAAGTTTCAACAAGGCAAAACATGCCAAGCTGTACACTCGTTGTGAGGAACATTTCATGAAAGGAGCATGGCAATCACCGCTCAGGGACCTCAACTGCAGTCACCACTTCAGTCTCCTCGAACTGAACCAGTCTCAGAGTCTGTGTTCCTCCACAGAAAGGCCCAGTGTCATTGGACACTTCTGTAGTTGCCTCGGACGCTGCCACGCTGAAGTTGATAAAAGCACCAATTTTCTTTGCCGACTAACTCCAAATAGTTACAAAATAAGTTTAGTTCGGCATTCTATGTAATTCTGGCTGCCAGGACTACCGCCACTACCACGACTACCACAATGACGATGATGACCACCACCACCACTGCTCCAATCGCGCACGCGTCCCAGGCCTCCACCAACTCCATGAAGTGACTCACCTCCTCGTCACTCAGAAAGTTCTTTACCTCGGAATGCTGACAAACCACTGTCCACCCCTCTAATGGAGACAAACGGTCTCGCAAAATGAAGCTCCTATGGAGCAATCCATGCAGAAACTGGGCTCCAGAAGGGAGATATAAAAAATCATGATTTTGTGTAGTAAGTAGTCTGGTTTCAATTCCTGACACTTCACTTTAGCAGGCATATGCTGCAAGATGTTCGACAACTTCCTACAACGCACCATGTTTGCAAACATCAACTCGAACAAAACACCATCTCTGGACTGGCTTTCCGACCATTGGACAGTTTGAGTGGTTGAGTTGAAAGAATCAAGCATTGGAACTTTGCACGCTTGTTGTACTCTACACATCTCTAATCCTGCATGCGATAACTTGCAGTCTTCCCAGAAGTGGCTTTCAAGAAAGCCGCTTCCCAAAGCATCTTTCTTGGGATCTCCGGCCGCCACAAGCTTTGGTGAGGTACCTTAGCTGAGGCACCACTCCTCGAATTGAAGAACCGTTGTTGGTTTCTTCAATACAACCCATACATAGAGATCAGGTAAACCACCAGGTATTTGTACAATCAGCCTCCTTTTGCCTCTCGCTTCCGTTCTCAAGTCTTGGACAAGACCTTTTGACCTGCAAGCTCACAAGTTCTATCAAGTTCTCGACCCATGTGCCTCGCAACTATCCACACGGTACCAGTTCGACTGCTCCAAGGCTTCAGAATTTTCCTAACACACAACACACCCTGCAGAGCTGCAGCTCAAAACTGAAACGAACCACAGCCATCGAACCCAAAACCATGCCCCGAGAAGCTCTGGAACCCCGTGGACTTGGCCAGACTACGTTCGAAATGCCAGAACCTTCCGACCTTCGGTCTTTGAACCGTCATGATCTCTCGAAGGCTTTGACAGCGAACCTATCTCTCTAAGAGTGAACATGTACTGTAGCACAAGAGATGGTTTGGGTCAAACCCCGGCACCCCTCGTGAACATCCCAAACATGAACAAATAGGCTTCAGTTGGGACGTTCACCGAAGTTCACACAACATTTTTCTGAATTGTTGGCTATGAACTATGAACTATACCCAAAGTTCAGCATGGATATGACAGCAATAAGCTCTTATGCTTGTGGTTGTATATTTTTTACATATTCTCGCCCCACACCTCAAGAGCGGGTTCCAGCATGTTGTTGCAAGAAATGGTTCTGCAACATTGCTATTTACCATAACTGACCACCGATATTGATCACAATTGATGAACCATTAGTGTAACATCATTATGAAAACCTATCATCAATCATCAACATAATTTCATCAACTTCTATCGTTCTTATCCATCACATTCCATCACTATCACTACAATCAATCATCATTAAGCATCATTATCAGTTGCCACTAACCACCAGTTTGCTGGGAATATAGGGTTCTACATGGATCAAATCTCTTTTTTGGGCAGCAACATCAGATATTGTAGTGGTTTCGTTGTCATTTTCGCGTACCTCAAATTCTTGCTATTTGCTTCATCCAAAAATCGCTGCAATTTTCCACATCTGCCGGAGCCGAACAACTGGGTGTCCCCACTGAGTTGGTAGGCGATGAGTTTCTCTTCGGCATCCGGTCCTCAGCGTTGTCTCAGATCCAGGGGGGTCCCTGGCCTTGAGACTTTTCGGGCAGCTGTAGGTGGCACAGCATGGCACATCATCATAGCACACCATCATGGCACACTCGAGGAATTCCGGTGATGGTACAGGTCATGTGAGGAGAGGAGAAAAGGTCTCTTCCACCGTTGAGCGCGAGTCCATTCTTAGCTGGGAAGAATTTACTTTACATGTACAGGCTAATAGGGTTAATAGGATATGGCAGTTCCTGAGATGGTGGAGAATTCCAAAAGTATTCCAGCCTTCGCGCATGCTATTGCAATGAATGTGTGGCCTTGTGCAAGTCTAGCCAGTACTCCAACAACCGTAAATGGCTGGCCCTTCCACTGGCTTACTTTGGCTCTTTCTTCCAAGAAATTGGCATCGTCAAATCCACTCTTTGCCTGGGGGGTCAGTGTCCATCACTCTGCTGACTTAGCATCAAAATTCAAGCAACAAATAATGTTTCCATTGAGCACCCAGACGTCCCAATTTCCTCACTTCGCACACAGTACTCTCATGAAGACCGTACTCCTTGCAACTTGGCAAACAACAACCGCCGGTTCACCCCATGTCAGGGTGACCTGAGATGGAAAGGAGGTTCACCACATTCGATGAATGCCACTCCATCATCGTTGAACCCCCTGTAGTGCTTCGAAAACACGTCATCGAATCATTTTGAAGTGGTGCCATGTCGTGCCATATTGGTAGGTTTCTAATGGAGATCCATGTAGCTCTGAACCCACATCCCGCTGCAGGATGGTCATCCCTCTCCTTGAGATCTGACATCATATGCCGCATCCTGCTTCGCACCGGTTTTGTCGTGGCCATCACGGCAGCATCATTCTGTTGCTATGCTGTTTGATAAGGATCTTCAGCATGGATCATGCAAAATTGTTGGGAGCATGACCACTTGAGAATCAACAGCGGGGAGGTTCTCATGCTCTTGGATAAATTCTCAAGCGACACATCAACAACAAATTCATGTGCAAGACTTTCTACTGCATCCAGGAGAAATCACGCATGCTACAACTACAATCTTTGAGCATTCAGCACTGCCTTGAAATTGCAAACTCCAATATCTCCAATATCATGACAGCAGTACAATCTGCTCTGCATGAATATGGTTGACAAAGTCAGCAACTTGAACGCATTGCCAAGATACCTGTTGACGTTGAAAAAGCAATTGACACCTGAGACCCACACACTCAGAGCTGTTGAAACTTTGGATTCCAAAACGTCCAACATTGACTTTGCAGCAAGGCGAATGCCGCTGCCTTCTGTCGGTGTCTAGTTTCTCGTCGCCGACTGCCAACATCCCAGTTGGACCAAAATACAATGGCAGCAACAAATGTCTCACCACCCAAGTATGCCAAGTGAGCCCTTGGGATCTGTAAGGTGAGCACCCAAATGAAGATGAAGAAATCTGTGTCATTTGCCGCGGCCAAAGCTTGATGAAATTTGAAGCACCGGAACTTCTGAGTCATCCCGCCATACTTCACACCCAGCGTGGGCGCACGCCCTGCGTCAGTTGAGTCGCACCAAAAGGAACCCACCCAATGGCAGTTGCCTAATTCCACTGCAATGGTTGTATGGGGTAGTTGCATGTAGTTGCTAAGGAAGTGGTTGTTGACTTGTGGCAGTCATCTGATAAAAGGTTTGATTACCAAGCAAGTGGAAGTTGCAAAACAAGAACTAGTTTACCCATATAGCAGCAACAGGAGCGGCAGTGGCAGCAGGAGCAGGAGGAGCAGTAGGAGGAGGAGGAGGAGGAAGTAGGAGCAGGAGGAGCAGTAGGACGAGTAGGAGTAGGAGGAGTAGGAGTAGGAGGAGTAGGAGTAGGAGGAATGGAGTATAAGTAGGAATAGGCGCAGGAGTACGAATAAGAGTAGGAGTAGGAGTAGGAGGACTATCAGTAGGAATATGAGCAGAACTGCGAATAAGGGTAAGAGTAGGGAATCTCCTTGTCAACAGGATATCCTGCCACGACATATGGCGATCCGGGCCAATGAATCCGGGTAAACGGTATATTCTGTTTTGCGTACACCCAACTGGCAAAAATAACCACAATGGTTTTATGGAAACTACGGATTATTGGCGGACCACACCAGCACTAATTATATAGTTTGACACCGCCAAAAGTAGCGTTCAAAAAACTCCGTCTCAGCAAACACGCCAGCTGACCACTTTAGCTGCAAAAATTTGGCGGTTCCAAAGGGTCAGAGCTGTGGGTTGGAAAAGTTTCCAACATTGCATTGGCGAGTGCCTTGGCCTCTTTGTCTGTGAGGCCTGAAAAGCACTATAAACTATTTACTAAATCCCCAGAAACTATTTGCAAACAATCAGAAACTATTTGCTAAATTCCCAGAAACTGTTTGCTATATCAGCAGTGTTTATCTATTAAATCATCAAACACGGGGTGTTAAATCACAGAAACTGTTTACTGAATCTCTTCAAAGTAAAGGGGAGAAGTATACAAAACGATTGGTCCAATTCAAGAGGGTCGAATTACTTCATAAATGAAAAAACCATTGGTTGGAAGTTCCATTTAAGATCAAAGGGGGCATGTCCTTAATTCACCACCAATAACACCAGCAAAAACAAAAACAACAACAAAAAAAACAACAACAGCTAACAACAGCAAAAACAAACACAATGTCATTGCAGGTGATATTGTGAACCCATATGATGGCCACCCAGCAACCAAGCAACCAAGCAACCAAGCAAGCAACCAAGCAACCAACCGAGCAACCAACCAACCAAGCAACCAACCAAGCAACCAACCAACCAAGCAACCAAGCAACCAAGTAAAGCAACCAAAGCGACCAAACGACCAAAGGACCATTCAGCCATGGCTTTGTTACGTTATTTAAAATTCCCTGAGGAGGGAACCTATGGCTACAATATTCCTATGGCCTATGGAAACCTCTGTTGTTTGAAGTATTCTCCTCTTTGCACTTTGCCCATAGCGTGCGGCACCTGCATGCAGCACACGCGGATCTTCTTTACCCTCCACGGAATTTGGCCTCAGGGCTCGTGAATCCTCACAGAGCTGCATCTCACACCCATTTGCTAATCTAGGTTCTTGCACAAGAGTTTTTTAAACAATCACAACTTATGTTCTTCTTCACAACCTAGCTCTATTTCTTGCCGACTGCTGATAACTAGTTTAGGTAGGCCTCATCCCTGGGCGTAAAGCTCGCCATCAGGTCAAAGGGTATTATCTAATCTACTTTGCAAACAATATGCGCACATTATACATTTATATAAATATGCTGTGAGGGGGGCCTTTAGGATACATTTCGTCCATTCCCTAAAACAAAGAACCACTATGGCGAGACAGGAATGGAAAATGGAAAGAACTGTAGAAAGAAAACTGGATAGAACGAAACGGCGAGAGAAAGAGAAAGAGAAAGAGAGAGACGGAGCGAGAGAGAGAGAGACAGAGACAGAGACAGAGACAGAGACAGAGACAGAGACAGAGACAGAGACAGAGACAGAGACAAATTCTATTTTTAGATTCTGCCTCACCCATCAGCGACTGCCATCTGCCAGCTGCACCAGCGCTACTGCCATCTGCCATTGGCCATTTTGAAAATTTTTCTCTTATCTCAAGATTTCTTCTCTTCGCTCATCTCAAAATACCTTATCTTGCATGCTCTGACCTGAAGAAAACTTTTCTGATCATAAGATGCGTTCTCTTACTTTACTTTACAATATCCTATTTTTTGCTTTAAATCCTGCCTCTGCCATTAACGACTGCCATCTGACATCCACTGCCATCCACGATCTGCTCCTGCGGTGTGCCATCTGCCATTCGCCGCCGATCTGCCACTGCCACCTGCCACGTGCCAGCTGCCAGCACCGCCCACCGCCACCTGCCAGAGCATCAGCCATCTACTGTTTGATCTTGAGCTGATCTTATTGGAAAAGATCTTCTCTGATCTATAGACTTTTGCCCTACCGAAGATATTTGATTTTATTTGAAAACACCTTGGCTGCAAATTTTGAGGTCCTTGCACTTTCCACTCTGAAAACGAAATCATACTACACCTAATCGTTGATTATACAATATGTTTCAATTTTTATTGGAAACATGCAATTTAATCTAATAAACATCACTGCGCTCAAGATTGAATAGTTCGATGGTGTTTGCTAATTCTCTTTGGCTACCGTAATCAAATTTCATAGCCCAAGCCTCACTCTCAAAAATACACACTTTCTGATTGATAACATTAAACAAAATACATCAGTATTGACCTCAAGCAGCGAAAGTACAAGCCAGCAGCCCACCACAGCTAGGTAAAAGTTGAAAGAAAACTTGCGTAATTAACTTTTCAAAAAACAATGGCAGAAGAATTATACAAGAAATGAAAGAACCCATCTAGCTGCCAGCTGCTTGATAGACAAAGGGAGGCCAGAAAGGGAAATAAGGGAATAGAGAGGGAGACAAGCATGAAACCGGAACAAAATCATACGAGAACAAGATTGGCTTATTTGCAAGACTTGAGAAACCGTTCAGCTGGGGAAAATGCTACTGGTGAAACAACTACACTCTCTATGGTTCAGGGTCAAGAGTGGTAACTATCCACAAATTGGACGTCATTTCCACCACTGTTGGCCATGATTGATCACTGGCCATGATTGAACCTACGCTACGTGGATTTGGCGTTGACCTCATCGGAATAATCTTCAAACAACCAACTGATAAGCACACAAAGAATGCTACGGGCTAGAACAATACATGATGGCAAGTAGCAATCATGCCCTTGGCATTTCTCCGGCCACCTGCGATGTAACCCAACGATCATGATGTTGGCAAATTAAACCAATCCTTGTAATCTGTGGTTCACCCTTGCTATGTGAAAACCATCGGTCACCAGCGAGTGCGGATAGTGACTTAACCAAATGTAGGCGAATAACCATCACGATCAACCTTAGCCATCATCAGTCGTTCTTCTCAAATGGAAATACAAATCTTTCACGGCAATAGTTCAGACGTCCCAGCCTTGAACTCTTGTCATCCCATCCCATCCCATCTTCTCTTGTTTTCATCTACATTAAGCGCGTCATCCGATTTGATCTCAGCCCAGTATGGTACTTTGAAGGTACCTTGTCGGGGCTGATGTTGTCACGGGGCGGCTTCGAAAACCTCACATCACATAGCAGCACATAGCAGGCTTTGTTAACACCATAACTGGGCTGGGGAAAATCCTGCTTGTCAATTAAGTATGCTCTCTATGGTTCAAAATCAGTAGCGGCTACTATCCACAAATAAAAATGCCATTTCAACCACGGCCATGACTGACCATGACTGAACGTATACTAATCGGATTTGATTTGACCATTGCTAAAATTTCGAACGATTACATTGACCCTCATTGACCCGCATTGACCCTAAGATCTTTAGTCATTGAACAAGTAACAGCAGCCAAGTGGGAAGCGTCTAGCGTCTCGCAAACCCCTTCTGCCTCTTCCTTCTTCAGTTGCGATGTCACTGGCGTCGTCGGTTTGGAAAGCTAAAAACGCAAGTTCTGACAAATTGAAAGCGTTTGGGATGCGATTGCCCCTTGCTGGAACCAATGATTGTGAGCAGAGTTCGGCCAATGACTCTAAGCAAGGTGTTAAAGTAATCTTCAAACAATCACCTGATAACTATGATAACTACGCAAAAACTGCTACTGGCTAGCACAATACATGATGGCAAGTAGCAATCATGTTCTTGGCATTTCTCCGGCAACCTGCGATGTAACCCCATGATCATGATGTTGGCAAATTAAACCAATCCTTGTAATCTGCGGTTCACCCTTACTATGCGAAAATCATCGGTCACCGGCGGATGCGGATAGTGACTTAAGCAAATGTAGGTGAATAACCATCACGATCAACCTTAGCCATCATCAGTCGTTCTTCTCAAATGGAAATACAAATCTTTCACGGCAATGGTTCAGACGTCCCAGCCTTGAACTTTTGTCATCCCATCCCATCCCATCTTCTCTTGTTTTCATCTGAATTAAGCGAATCATCCGATTTGATCTCAGCCCAGTATGGTTGCTTGAATGTACCATGTTGCAGCTGACGTTGCCACGGGGCAGCTTCGACGAACTGACACCACACGCAACACACGGCAGGCTTCTGTTAAAAGCAGAACTGATTGCGGAACAACATGGCTTTGAGCGGGAGACCATCGGTGGCAAATGGATGACAAGAGGGTGACAAGGACAAATAAGGGTGGAACTGCATGGCTTGAAGTAGGAGACAGTCGGGAGACAATAACAAATGATGGCGAAACAGCACAGCTTGAAGCTGTAGACAAATGGGGGAAGGGGGAAACAAAGACAATGATGGTGGAACAGAATGGCTACTGTGAGAGTACGAGTTAATTACGGAAACTAAACGCGTTTTAACGACGAAAAAGACGCTTAATTACGGAAACAAAACATGGTTTAATTGCGTAAAAAAACGATGCTCAAGTACAGCAAATCAACAGCCGCCTGGTATTACAGTTTTCTCACGGTCGTAATATATTTTTTCCGAGGCGCATTAGACTTTGCAGGGGTAACCTTTGACCATAACGCTTCAGCCCTTCCTCGCAACCTTTCCCCGTAGCCCGTTACCCTTTTTTTCGCCCTTCTCTGTAGCTCTTCCGTGTATCCCTTCACAGTAGCCCTTCCCCGTAGCCCTTTCCTTGCGAAGTTTTTTTTGACGCCCTTCCCGGTAGACTTTCCACGTGGCCTTCCTGCTAGCCCTTTCTTGTAGCGCTTGCTCGTCGCCTTCCCCGTAGCCCTTCCCCGTAGCCTACACCCGTAACCTCTTCTCTTGCTCGTAGCCTTTTGTCATCGCCCATAGTAAAAGGCAGGCCCCCTAGTTTTAACTTTGGGTTAGAAGGCACCTAAGTATGGCTATATTTTCCATAGTCATAACTAGATGTAACTAGTAGTTACCCTAAATGAACTTTCACAAGACTTGGTGTCTTTGGAGATCTGCGGGGCTCGCGGCAAAGTCTTATCTGGTAAACTGTGGATAAGTAGCATGGAAAGCAGCGCGCACGCTTCATTTTGAACACCTTGCCGATCACAGCGTCTTGTTCCTACAGTCTCTGTTTCTTTCGCTCCTTTCTCCATCCCTGGAGGCCTTTGCTGGCCACATGCTTGATGGGACAATTGCTAAGCTGACCGCCGGGCACGTAACGATAGCGATGTTTCCGCTTGCTGGACAAAGAATGAGGAAGGAAATGCGGAATGGGTATGAGGAAAGGTAGAGGGAAAGGCTACAAGGAAAAGACTACGGGGAAAAGCTCCGAAGGCTACATAAGGCTACAGGGAAAGGCTGCGGGGAAAGGTAAAGAATGAGGAAGGAAATGCGGAATGGATATAGGGAAAGGCTAGCGGTCGCAACCGCCAAAGCACAGCGAGAACGCTGAGGCTGTCACAGGCGCATGCTCTGAGGATCCCCACAATAATGGACGCAATGGGAATGGCTGCTAAGTAAATGGCTGCAGTGACAGCACCGTAGTGATTTGGGATAGGTTTTGCACGTGTGGGTTAACAGTTTGTATGATATTTAGCGATAATGATATTTATTCGCAATTAAAATGTGTAATTATATGTAATTAAACACACTCAAACTTACGCGGTTAAAAATATTCTTACGCAATTTAAAAAACAATTACGCAATTAGAACACACTTTTGGCTATGGTGACAAAAAATAGGAGAGACGCGTTGGTTACCGCGACAAAGAATCAAGCAGTTACCGCGACATCTCATTTGCAGTAACCGCAGCAATTTAGCCGCACAAATCCCGACAAAACATGTGACATGAAACATTCATGAAGATTCAAAGATTTTGTGAATTCTGGTCTGGTTCACATCAAACCCGAATCTCGGAAGCTCTGATTTCGCATCTTTTTTGATCGCCAGCGACCAGAAAATGCGGGGAAAGCACCTGGCGATGCCGTTTTGACCGCGAACATGACGAACAGCGATCAGTCTCGGTCTGTCACGCCAAAAAAACAACTGAATCATCATCAAAATTGCTTAAAATTTATATACTTGCACATGCCACAGGCAAGTTCCTCACAAATTCTGTTTCTCTTTCACAAAATCTGCTTTCCTTCCCGTCACTCACAAAATTCGCTGCGTCCCCTGTAAAATCCCCTTGTTTCTTGCGCAAAGCCCACTTCCCATCTCCCACAAAGCCCGCTTCCCTCTCCACCAGACCTTTCCCACAAACCCCGCCTCGCTTCCCACAAGGCCTGCTGCTTCCCTTACAAAACCCGCCCCCTGCAAAGCTTGCTTCCTTTCCCACAAAATGCGCTTACCTTTCCACACAGCCCGCCACAAAGCCCACGTCTCTGCAGGATACGCTTGATGCGCGGCATTTTCACTCCATCCCGCATCCCGTGCTTGCGGATGGTTTTGCTGCTTGCAGTCACCATCCATGAGCCTGGTGATGTTGGACAACAAAGAGCAACTTGATCTCGAAAGCCACGCATCGTGATTGGCCTCTCAATGTCATCGCAGAGGGGCTCTGTCCAAAGAGTCTCAAGGGCTGAGCACAAGGCCTGACACACTTCACACCGTTTCGAAGCAGAATATCTCTCTTGACCTTGCTGTGAAGCATCTCTGCCACCTGCTGGCTGGCTGGATGGCCAGGCCACATGCTTTGCCCGACACCACAATGCCATGAAGCTTTCAGCATGGTGTTGACACCATACTTCTCCTTGTCTTTGTCGTTGAGGAGTTTCTCCTCCATGTACGTTCCCATGTAGTAGGACACCCAGTCCGGCTCCTGACCAAATGCCACTCCTTTCATGAAACATTTCACATCCACAAGTGCCACTGAATAGGACTTGGCGCATTGATATTGGATTCTTGGTAACATCCTGTCCGAACATGGCGATCGGCTATTTTGATTCTTGAAAGACAAAAAGTTGTTAACCAACAGAAAAATAGCAACTAGGGCGTGACATCACGCGCGCGTGCCTCCCACACTTCTTGCGCGCGTCCCAGAAGAATACGCCAGAAGAAATGAAACTGAGCAAGCCAAGGCAAAGCACTTGACGCCGAAACCATGCTGTTGATAACTTCGATGGATCTGGACTTCAGATGTGGAGGCTTGCGGGAAGGGGCAACTCCTTCTTCATCAGGCCGAGAACCTTGGGTTTGATTTTTCCTTAAGTCTCTGCGCATGTGCTCGATTCCTCCATGTGTCCTCGAAGTCGATCCATGGCTCTCCTTGAAAGCATCCCGCGCCTTCTGCCCAATGCCACCGAACCAGTCTGTGTTGATCCCGCTCATAGCCGACGCTTCAGCTCCTGAAACGTGGATGGTCTTTGTGAAATTAATTCGACCACGCCTCAACATGGGTCTTGGTTCCACGAACACATGGAAAATCAAATTTGTAGCATTTTTGTTGACGGAACCCTTGCCTGGGCAACTGCCCGCATAGCAACACCATATCCAGCTCGACGGCGCAGATTATGGCCAGCGGCCACCCAGTGCGGCGCCACCTGCCCTGTAGCTTCCGAAAGAGCACAGCGCTCACAAACCCACAGGCACATCCTGCATCCTCGAAAATGCAATTTTCACGTGAAATCGACTGCCCCGCGCAAATATCCTGGTCAAATTGACGAGCCACGGTCAAATTGAGAAGCCACGGCTGGAAAACGAAAGCTTAAAGGACAAATGCAACAACACCTCTCCTTCTTCTGATTGCCCGATCTTGTCATTGAAAAAGTCTTCAAGCATCTGGAACATTGGCTTCAAGAGGAGACAATACTGAAGCAAGCCGTTCTTGTTCTGGTAGTGGGCAAAATAGATGGGCTTCGGTCCTATCAGATCTTGATGGTCCTCCACGAACTTCTCGAAAGCAGCTGAAGATTCAAGTTGAAGAACACGGGCGCCAAACTTGATGGCTTTTCTACGATACCGAAGGATGGCGTCCAACTTAGCAGGGGCGATGGTAAAACCCTTTTTCTTTCACACGCAGCTTGACTGCAGCCATCGTCATGAGGCCACCCTCCATTCTCCAAGTCCGAGCATGCGGTCCGCGCAGCCAGTGAAGCAGCGACTGGGATTCCTTTGCTACCACTGCGTTCTCGGAGCACTCGATCCTTGCCACTGCACGACTGGCGCGTTCGAATGGACAACCTGGGACGCTGGCAGGGCTGAACTTTGCGCTGAATGATAGATATTGGTTTCCAACTGAGCTTACAAAGCAACACTGCTCTTGGCATGTTCGTTCACAGATTTTATCACAGATATGTGAACAATGGCGCGCTTCCACGCAATGATCGGCATGCGTTCTATACTTCGTCCCAGCACCGTTGAAGCAATCTTCATGCAACCCACAATGTGCAACAGTGCGGAGAACCGAACCATTGCCAACTGAATACTGGGATCGAAAATTGCAGCATGACTTCCCATGAGCTTTGGCCCATTTCTTGCCAGTCTCCAGCACGTCGGGCGCTACCACACGCCACTTCACTGGCGCAATAGAAGACCATGTGGCGGTTCTTCTGCCAGTTGCCATGGCATGTCACACGAAACTTCAGGGCGGGGTGTTTGGATGAAATTCTTTGTCATGATTCTTGCTGCTAGGCTGTTTTGTCCGAAATTCTTTGTCATTATTTTTGCTGCTAGGCTGTTTGGTTTGAAATTCTTTGTCATGATTCTTGCTGCTAGGCTGTTTGGTCTGAAATTCTCTTTGTCATGCCTTTTCCTGTCGAAATATGCACGCTGCTCCGCTCCTTACAGAAATGACAGCGGCAAATCGGCTCTTGTTGACATTGAAGCCTGCACGTGTGGATTCTTGGGTCAAGAGAGTAAAGCAGGCGTAAATCCAAGTTAAGGTCTTGTCAGGGCCATAGAGCAGCGATGCCAACATCTGAGACTGGGACAAACATCGATTCACCTTCGACAGAGCGCCCATTCGAGGCAAGGCCAATTGCTAAGCCAGAAGTGATGCGGAGGCTGACTGAATTGATTCCACAACACTACAAAGCCCAGAGCAATGTCGAACATGCAGGATTCACCCGTAGTGTACGTAATAGTGGAATATTTATTTATATAGTATATATATATATAAATATAAAAATAGTAGTATGTAAGTACGTACTTAGTATTTGCCACGTTTAAGGATTAGTCGTAATTAGTACCATAATTTGTCGTTGTAAATTGCTTCAATGTCGTTGTAACAGACCTGTTGTCGTGGTAACTTCCACGTTTGAAAATAGGAGACAAGTAGTGAACAAGCGGAAGACAAAAGGGAGACAAGCAGGAAACGCATGGGAGGCAAATGTGAGACAAGAGGAAGATAAATTGGAGAGAAATGGAAGACACTTTCAATTATTTAGAAGTTTTACAAGTTTTAATGCTCTGGAGGATTGAAACTATTTATATAAAGCTGTAAATCAGCAGAGGAATCTGGCTACTCCAGATCTCTGGAGGGCTAAAGATTCAAAAAAAATTGAGAGCTATAATCCTCCAGAGATTCAAAGAAGCAAAATCCCTTCGCTCATTTGAAAGTGTTGAAAGTTTGAAAAGTTTTAAGGCTCTGGAGGATCATTCATTTTTACTTCTAAATCAGTAAAGGGATCTAGCTCCTGGGATCCCTGGAGGACTAATTTTCTTCGAAAAAAATAGAACATTTAAAGCTTTTAAATATCTAAAAGTGTGAAAAGATTTCAATTAAAGGTTTGGAGGCTCTGGAGGATTAAAACTTTTAGATATTTAAAGTGTGCAAGCTTTAGATAGTTAAAACATTTGAAACAATTAGAGAATTTAGTCCGCGCAAAATGTACCCTAAAGGTCCCTTATACATATAGATATAATATATTTATATATATATATACATACATACATACATACATACATACATACATACATACATACATACATACATACATACATACATACATACATACATACATACATACATACATACATACATATTTACATATGTGTACATGACATATTCATGTAAGTATTTGTTTTTGCTTGTGCGGGGGACTGCAAGCATACCTGTTGAAACAATGTACAGACTCATGCATTGTCACATGTCAATATGTCTTTAACGAACAAGGAAGGCACAGCAATTGGGGTCCACGGTGATCCACGCCAACCTTGAGCGTCAACTCACTGGTGATCACAAGCGTGGAGCACCGCTACAGAGTCTCCAGCTGCGCAGCTACTGAGTTTCCACACCACATCACAGCAGTGCCCTGCCTGCGGATGGGGATGTGCAGATACTGCGTGCTCAAACCCTAGTTGGAAACCGTCTCATTCGTGCAGGCTCAATTCGATTGAACTTCCGGACTGGCTGCCTATTTTCTGGAATGAGTTTGGTTTTGCTTCCACCGTCCAGAACCTATTGTCCGTCTAAGTTTTTTTTGTGACCGGCTTCTCGCTTGAAACTCCGGATTCAGATGCGACACGTTCAAAGGTCTCGCTCTCTCACTCTCTTTCCTTTTGTCTTCCTTTTTTTTCTCTGTCTTTCTTCCGTTCTTTTTCTTCCTTACTTTCTTTCTTTCTTCCTTCCTTCCTTCTTTTCTTTCTATCAGGATTGGCAGGTTGACGTTGCAAAGAGACGATGGACGAAGTCGAATGTATTCATGTGTCGGTTGATACAGAGATTATTCAGGGTATAATTACATCTGCACATGTATGCGCAACTTTCATATTTATGTATGCATGCATGTACCAATGGATGTGTACATTGCAATGTAATAAAATGTAATGTAATGTAATGCAATGTAATGCAATGCATTGCAATGTAATGCAATGTAATGCAATGCAATGTAATGTAATGTCATGTAATGTAATGTAGTGTTGCTGTATGGATGTATATATGCGTTAGTGTAATGCAATGCAATGCTGTGCCATGGAATATATTTAATTAGACCTTGTGACATTTACATAAACATATATATATATACATACTACGTAAATCTAAATAATTACATGTACGAACACGTAAAAATCGATAGAACGGGGTCGTTTGTCTACGTGCACTAAACATATGAGACTACAGGAACTCTCAAGATCTCTCAAGCAGCTCTCTCAAGCAGCTGATGCTCACCGCGCCTAGGTCTGAAGCTCAAGCCCAAGACTGGGAACCACGTGTCACCCGCATCTGGAGAGGCGACAACGGTGCATTGAATCCACATACAGAATTGTGTTCCCAGTGATTCATCCAACAGGATCTAATAGGGAACCAAGAAACGCACTGATGTACCCTTTGAAGAAGAAATGCTAAAAGCAGTCCTCTTCCCCCCACATTGTCGTATAGTGCTCACAAGGAGAAGTAGTGCTCACGAGGAGAAGTTCAACCGCATTCTGAGGGGCAAGCCATCCTCTTCCTCCAGGTCGTTGAGGTAAACGAAGATCTGCGATTGATGGATCATGACTAGACGGAAACCAAAAGGTTTGAAGTCAATGGTAACAGTTCTACATTCAAACATCTTGCAGCAACAAAGTACGGGAGGAGCGGCCAGCATGATTGCAAATGCAGTTGCACTCAGTTGCACTGCTCAACTTGGCATCCTCACAGTGAGGGGTCGGAACTTCCCATCGTGATGCTTGTCGAAGTACTCTCCAGGTGCCTAAGGCAGCAAAATGGTCCACGCTGTACATGCAAACTGCTACCAGTATTTTTTTTCAACAAAAAACTCAAAAAGCACAAAACGTTAAACATAAAAATCCTGAATCCTAATCCCCCTGTCTTTCCTCGAAACTGTTTTGAAAAAAGAAAACCAACTGGTGCCTCAGCGTCTCGAAAACGAGCATCTGACCAACAGCCCAAAAAGAGCGAATTGAACCCATCAGTCCTTTCCATGCCGGCTGCGGTTCCCAACATATCGCACCGCGTTCATCCGCTCCAAACTGGGCAAGGCGGAACGTCAGGAACGCTTGAACTGCTCACAACCTCACCCCATCTTTGGCGTATATGCAAGATATGATGATGATTATATGCATGTATGTAATTTCACCAGTTCTCCCAGTCAGCATATGTCAGGATTGCACAACTTGTGGACTCTCCTCACAAGCAGTTTTTAGGACTTTCACATACAACCAAAACTCTCACGTTCAGTCAGGAAACTTTTCCATGGGCAAACCACCGATGGAAAGGAGCCGATGCTCCAAACGCTCCACCACAGAATCTTGGGCCTCATTTGGAAGAGAGGTGGTTGTTTCGCAGATCAAAAGTGGAGTATTGATCAAGACAAATAGCAAAACAGATGGTTTCTTCGAGCACTAAGGCGAGTGCGTATCTCATCATGCACGACCAGGATGTCCTGACCAGCTGTTTCTTTGGATAGGACATCCCAAAATTGTGCAGAATTGCTCCGAAAATGTTCATTTTGAATTCGGGCACGATTCATCTTTGAGAACCCCATGTTCACCTTCACAGCCTTGCCTTACCTTTGCCGTTGTTCTGAAGTCGCTGTTATATAATGCCGTTCAACCGAGTTGAAAGTACGAGAGCTGCACAATTTGCCGTGTATGCATAGTCTACACATCTATGCCCACATACATTGAACAGGCAAATACGGGCAAATACGTACCCGCATAGTATTGTGCATGTGTAAAGTACCATGAAGCAACACTGTCACTAGGCAGCCAATCTTATAAACTCCAAGCCTCAGCTTTATTTAAAACAAATGTCCTTGAAAGCTCAAGAGGATTCAAGAGGTAGGATCATCCACAGCGGGGATTTATCAGGACATTCCCAGTAGCTACCTTCGCCCAATGCCGCCACTGAATTCTTTGCCAAATGCATGGGATTGCACCAAAACCTGAAAATCTGCTTGTACAGGCCACTGGCTTCGCTTTGTTTCACAGCAATTTGCACCTTGTCGGTGCCAGGATGTTCTCCAAGTTTCCCTTGTCGTAGTCCTGGCGGGGCCCAGTCCTGTGGTGCCTATCACGCAGCTGGCCACCCTTGGGGCGCCCCATCACCACCAGCCCATCATCGTCGTCCTCCTCGTCCTCATAGCTGTCGTCAACATCGTGCTCATGTCTACTTTCTACATCTTTGTACATACGAGTGATGGACCTCGGTTGAGGAGCCACTTATGTCACTTGCTATCTTCCTCGTTCAACAGCGAAAAAATCCTTGCCCCAGGGCCAGCGTCAGCACTTCGCGCCTGTTGTGTGCAATTGTTGTCGCCAACCAACGACGGCATCCACGATGCCTGAAGCACAAGCAACGTGGCCCAAGCACACATCAAACATCCTCAAGGACAGCAGCAACAGAGCAGCAACAGCAGCCTCAACTAACTGTCGAAGATGAAGACACTCCGCTTCGCTGAAGAAGTTTGGAACAACCTGCGCTCAGGGTGATGTGCCACATAAAACAATGCGCTCTCTTTGCCTAGATAGTGGTTAGTCTGCCAAAGGTAAAAATCAAATGAACTACAGTCTCTACAGCGCACGAAAGCAAAAAAAGTCAGGGATTTGCAACTCGATACTTTTCAAAGCACCACTCCGAATGGACGTGCTTTGTGAGAACCGTGAGCAACATGTTTTTCAGAGACGGTGTGATTTCTCAGTATCTCCAGGAACGGCATTCTCTCAAAAGGGCTGCTTTTACCGATTCAAAACGAGCATTTCTCGGATGGTTCGGGGTTCCCGCCATTCTGTTCCCCCGCTGCTGACCGTGATCTTCGGGTCTCCCAAAACCACGAAGCCTTGCAACCTGAGCACGTTGAGTTGTGAGTTCTGGGAATGGTCCTCTGGTTCTAAGAATGATCTATTCATGGTCGACTCATGTTTAATTTGGTTGGATCAACTACTGGCATCATTACGACTGGTTTGTAGGGATTTCCACGGTGTGGGAGTTACTAGGGAATTGTGATGCATGCCGCACCTGCAGAAGAGGCTGTCTGCGATACATCAATGACAGAGAGATGCACTGAAACATCGACAGTCGGGTGGAACCTGTCCGTTTGTTTCTCTGTCTATCCACCTGACTGCCTATCTGTCTGTCCATCTTCCCGTCTATCAGTCCATCTACATTCGGACTATCTACCTACCTGCCTGCCTACCTGCCTGCCTACTTGCCTGCCTGCCTGTTTGTCTGTCTGTGTCTGTGTCTGTGTCTGTGTCTGTCTATCTCATTCTTTCATATTCTTTTTCTATCTACCAAGTCATCTATCTACCTATCTACATACCTAACTTTTTTCTATCTGTTTTTTTCTTCTTTTCATTTTTTCTTTCAAGCTATCTATCTATCGATCTATTTGTCTAACTCTGTGTGTACTATCCTTCTATCTAGCTGTCTATCTCTCTCCAATGATGTACCTATCTCTCTTCTTGCTATTTGTATCTTCGTCGGAACCACCTCAGGATTTGGACTAGCAAATGTGCTTCGCGCCACGGCAGCGTACAAATTTTGCCCGACGCTTTCACAAGTGATCTCTGAATCCGCAGTTTTACCGCGCCTTTTTGAAAAATCCCTGGGGGCGCAAAACTCAACATGCACATCTCTCTGACTCATCTAAGTGACTCCCAACTTCCCAACAGGACATTTCCAAACTTCCAACCTGTTAGAATCATATCCTTCTCCGGATATCTCTATCACTCCGTATATCACTCCATATATGGCTCCTTCTCAACCCAAAAGCCATGGTTTTTTGGCGGCCGACCTGATGGCTTCTGATGGCTTCTGGGCTTCCAACTCCTTGGGTATTCCCGTGGCTTCGTCGACCTGGCAGCAGTTGGCCCCGTTGAGAAACTTCGAAAGATCCGAGTGAACCAAAATGCCGCTTTCTGCAAGATTCAGTAACTATTAGAAGGATTATGAGCAGGATTATGAGCAGGATTCAGTGTGTCGTACCTTGGCCCTTTTTTGTTTGCTAATGTTTGCTACATCTTCTGCATTTCCGACTGTACCTACCCTGCGCTTTTTCAGTGCAAACAGCGCAGCATAGCGCAGCAGCATTTTGTGTGTCTGCAGTGCCATGCGAAAGTGAAGCCCAGGAGTTGCCTCGGTGTCGCAGCCTTGATCCGTGCCGCCAAGGCCAACAAAAAGCGTAGGAGAAAAGGATACAAAGTGGCGCCAACATTTTCTTCAAAAAGGGTCATGATTCACGAATATGAGTCACAAAGGAGTCATTGATGATCATTGATCATCACAACCACTATATCAATCATCATGAAACATTAATTATCTCCAATGGTTAGTTCAACTGATCTCAGGTTCTACCTCCATGGCTTCAATGACCCAACAGTTGCGCTGTCGCGCCTATGGATCCAGCTGTGTTGCCTTGGTCTGCGCCAGGATCTCCAGCCTCAGCTGAAGGCTTCAACCTGGAGGCCTAGGGAATCGTTCCTTGTTAAGGTAAGCTAAGGTAACCACGGTGACCAACAGCCTAGGGGTGCAGCTGTTATAGCTGTTGAACAGCTGTTGGTGGTTTAGAGGCAAGGGACCGGAAGGGATTGAGCAGCCATCGTCTCGATCGCTGGTTTATGTTTTTACTTCATTGACTAGTCACGTCGTTGGTGTGCCTGAAGGTATTGTCCAGATCATATATGCACGAGGACAACGTCCAGAATTGTTTGTTCCGGAGTGGAAGATCAATCCTCCTATAAAGATATATATATATATATACATCTATGTATGTATCTATACATGTCTCGATCTATGTATCTATCTTGCATAGCTGTATACGTGCACATACATATATATGAATATACACAGCGAGCAGATCTATGACCATCTTTCCCCATTCTCCAAGTTCTCTTGGACGCCCTTGAAAGATCAACCAGGTCACAGCTCGTCATGGATCGGCCCATTGCTGGCGCAGATGGGCCGTGTGCTTAGCGTGTACGGCGCGCCCTCGCAATCCGTCACAATGCCTCCTGCCTCAGAAGCGCTCAGAAGCGTCCCATGTTGGAGCTGAGATTTTGATGGGATACCGAACTGTGAAGAAATATCTCTGTTTATATCTGTGTGTTTGTATCTGTGTGTTGTTTGTGTTTGATTGCTCGTTTTGTGGCAAGGGCCTGTAGGAAGGGGGAACAGAATGGAAAATCCAAGGTCTCTGACGCTTCGACCCGACAGAAACAGCTGAGAACAGCGGGACTGATGGGAGGCTCAATGGTCAATGATTATATAACAGCATTAGTCATGGGTTACTTAAGTGGTTATGATCTTTAATGATCATATCAGTGGTTATCAGTAAAACCAATTGCTGACAATGCTTAATCATTGATTGTACAGAATTAGGGAGAGCAAAGCTCACCTGCAAATTCATCGCCCAGGGAACAGATGCACAAAAGCTGCCCAAGACGTGCCTCTTGAACCAGCAGGGCTCCAGCTGCATTGTCCCAAGCGTTCAAGTCCACCTACGAGAATCGTTAGTGGCGTGTGAACCGACGGATTTACTGAACTCTATTGAATCTATGGATGCGATTGCAGGGAGATCAAGCTGAGTCAAGAGTCGCGACCGGCACCTCAAACCAGGCATCCAGGCGCCCACAGGCAACCCACGCAAAGTTCACTGCAGCTGAGCCCAGGATGCGAATCGTCCTACCCGATGGCTTCATCAAAAGTGCACTTAGTTAATGGCTCGGGTCATCTTTATGATTGGGATTCCTATTGCACATCACCAACCAACAAACAAAACAAAACAAAACAAAAATAATCAACAAAAGAAAACATAACAAACCAACACAAAGTCCAAAAACCTGTCGGAACATGAGAAAAAGTCTACGGAACTGCCTCGTCTTTGGCGCCAGTTCCGCCATGGCGCGAAAGCACGGCGCTGAGCTCTTGGGATTCGGGGCACAGCCCGAGGCAACCACCGCCTTCGAGGCGTGACCGACGTGGGAAGTCACCAGGCAAATGCGCATAGCTGCTATCAGCATCGCTGTCAGGGCCAACTTTTATAGCCTTTAATAACTTTAATAATAGGTTTACCTAGGCCGGCAACCATCCTGAAAGATGCATGACCAACTTTTGTTTACCAAGGTTGGCAACCATCCCGAAAGATCCGGAAAGGTAAAGGACAAGAATCCACGTGCTTTCGAAAGTAGAGAACAATGACATACAAATTCTTATCAAATCACCTTAAATCACTAAATTCTTTCGGCCCAGGAGTGGGCTCTTGTCCTTTCAGGTGTTGTGTCTGGTGGGTGTAGCTACCCGTAATCTCGCCTCTGAGAGTTTTGTGGCATTCGACACGCGGATGCTTTGGCCTCGGTAGAAACTTCACCAACAGCCGCATCATCATGGCAGAGAACAGACGTAGAGAGACATGGTACGTCATAGTCATAGGGTTCAATGATGTCCAATGAAAAATCATATCCAACGGCAACTGGAATTCAATTGCATTTGTTCCATGAAGATCAATGCAGCATTGAAAAATTGTGAAAGTATCTTCAGGTCTTTCAATACTTGCATCACAGTGCTAACATGAACCAGCTAAAATGGATCAACCATCATGATTTTCAAACCTAGAAGCTCTGGCCTGAGAACAAGCGCCGGCGCCGATGTCTAACAAAAGGTATTGACTCATTGATGACCTTGTGACATGTGTCACCAAGTGCATCTCTTCGACAGGTGGCCGTTCAGAAATGCACCACGCTTCAGTTGTGCTGTGAAAAGCTCATCTCGGAAGGGCTCGTAGATGACCTAAGGCTGTCGGCGACCCGCTGAGTCACCCATTCGCGACTTTGCAACGCACAGCAACTGAGTTTTGCTTAGCTGCAAGTGATCCACAACATATTTGTGTTGCTCCGTGCTCGATAAACAAATACCAAAAATGTATCTAAGTGTTTGAGATTGTAACTGCTCGTTTCCAAAGCTGCGAAACATCCGTGGACATGTGGACACCTCTTTTCAAACATCTGTAGCTGCGCGCTGATCACGCATGGCAACAAGCAGTGGCAACGGCTCGGAACATTGCGGCCGTGATCTAGAGGCGAAATCGGTCAACGCAAAACGCTAGATGGAAAAAGAACTCTGAGAGCAACACAATCAAAACCCTATTGTGTGAGGTTCCATTGATTCAACCACCAACTAAGTACTCAACCAATGTGGATTTCCCCTCTAGAGCATTTCATCGGAACAGTCTGGCAAGCGGAAGGGATGTGCATCACCTTCATGTCAGCTGGAATCACGGTCTGTCCAACATGAGAATGGACTGCCATTGTGAGCAATGAATTCGAAAATTGAACATAGCCATTTGAAAATCTCTCCTTCACTTTGGCCAATTTGCCTCGTGCATGGGCACGAAATGGAAAACTGGCGGGAGGGACGCCTTCCGCAGCATTGGCGGAGCCACTTGTTTAGATAAAGTCGGTACTGGTTGATGCACACGAGTTGCGTGCATCAGAAGCCAAGGGATCACCAAGGCAACAGTCACAAATTTCCAAGGCTGCCAACGTCGTGGCATTCTGACAGCCCGCTTGATCTCTAACTGCATTGGAGGCATGTTACCTCCTAGCAATGGATCTGCTAGAAAATCATTGAAATCACTCAAATTGGGTTGCACGTGCACACCCGCTAGTTTGTCCGCCAAGTCCAAATGCAGAAGCATGTCCACATCTTCTGGACCTCAGGCACATGCGCACATCTTTCTTTCAAGCACACAAAACAAAACCTGGACTTACATAGAGATTGGACCACCGGCAAACTGTGAGGTACAGCGAAAAGGACTGGAATGGGCGAGCAGTGTAACATTTTTTCAAAAACTCCGAAGTAGGCTGGGTTCTTTCCATCAAGATCCATCAAGCAAGTTTTCAAATTCCTGTTACTTGGATGATGCCAACTTGCGGTGCCTTGCGGTGCACCAGCTAGCCATCGCCAAGCGGCGTTCGATTCGGCTTGGCAGCTCCGAAAACACCTCTTGCAATTCCTCCTCACGGCAGCTAAGAATTGCCTGAAAGGCTTGGTCAAGTGGTCCAGCGAGAGAAGCGTCAGATTCAGCTCAAGCTTTGTCACGAAGGCAGGGGTCTAACGATAAGACAAAGACATATAAAGTGTGCATATAACTTACCTATATGCATACAGCATACATATGTACTTTTAATGTGTATATATATATAAATACATATCATAGTCTATACATATAATATAGTAAGTATCAATTATATATTCATGTCCGTCATCATCTTATCAAAATGGCAATTCACTCTTATTGCCGGAATACACGGTTGCCTTGTTGTTCTCCGCAAATCTGCGTCACAATGAAATTCACTGCATCACAAGGAAATTCACTCCACATGCAGCTGCTTAAACCAGCCACAATACAAACCGTGTTTGCTTTCAATGTATGTTTGTCCGTCAATGTTGGTACTACACCTGGCAAGTTTGCAGTAAACCAAGTAAACCGGATCATTTTTGGGTGGTTCCAGATTCTCATAGTTCATGGATAGTCCATGATAATCCGATACTTTGGGATGCAGGTCCCTTACCGCAAAGGAGACATTGAGAAGACTCTGAGCAAAGGCCAAGTGGCTTGCTTGCCGGAGAGCAGCAATTGCACCGCAAATTTCAACGCCACTCCTCACGAGGGTAGTTGCAAGCTGCATGAAGAAAGATATGCATCGCCAGTGAAAAAAAGAGCAAGAAGGGTACAGATGGGTGTGGAAAAGGTCAGAAACATTGGGGTTTGAACCTGGAAGGTGCTTCTAACAATCGGTGGTACAGTACCCCACTTTAGGAAACACCCGGGCGTTTCAACTCCGGCAAATCTGCTGGGTTCGGCTCGCCCCCAATCAGCAGCCATAGGGCCATGGGATACAGTTGCTGCAAATTGGACAACCCATGGACAAGCCTAAAATCTCCTAAAAACCGATACGTAGACCTATTGGACTGCCCAATTTTGGTGATTGGGGTGTTTCCAAAAACACAACCATGGGTTTAACTGTTTTAGGGGAGTCATGTGGCTCAAATCTCTCTCCTTCAGACTCCAAAACATGGTCCCAAAGACGCGCCGCTGCTTCTGTGGGCAGCACGTGCAGGAAAATGTCAATCAGCCAGTTTTGGACCTCAAGCGCACCAGTTTCACTACATCGGTCACTGAAACAAGATCCAAGAATCACAAATCGAGAATTACCGAGCAAATGCGAGCGGTGGATAGCGCATTTGATGGCATCCCAAGCATCGGCGGGAAATTAAGCTTTGCAAAAAAAGTTCTTGTTTTCTGAAAGGAGATATTTATTTAGAGACTAGAGATGATTAAACATGGTGAGGTATCTCTATCATTGTACTCGTTCACTGGCCCAAAGGACCAGACAAATTTTGCAGGGTCCATTTCCGGTGAATGTGGGCCAAGGTGCAATCATTGGCATGTAATCAATGTCCCCTTCTGCAAGCCTTTCGGCCACTTTGGGACTTTTTTCTCGAATCATTTCGTGCAACTTTTCCGCCAAGCCCTGGTTGGCAGCAATCAGTTTGCTGACATCCGAGTGGAAGAGGGCTTCATCGGCCTGCAGGCTGGGCCGGGCCCCGTGAGTTTCGCAGCAAGCATCAAGGACCTATGAGGAACAAATTGCGACGATGGACTGTGCAATTTTCCGCACGAAACATCCAATCTTGTGCGTACCAACTGGCTCGTCCCATGCGACTTCCCATGAGCACTGTTTCACCCCCTCCTTGCGGATCATGCAGTCAAAAACTTGCACTGCTCCATTTTCGTCGCCAACCTCCCGAAAACATGTGGCCATCCTCAAATGTTCCAGCGGCGATTTGCAAAAAAGATTTGTGGATTCTATGTGCGGATAAATGCCCAACATACTACCATGTAAATTCAAAAGTCCTGCGTGCGATTTTGCTGATATGCACAAAAGACACGCACCGGTCTCAAGAAGTTCCAAGCTTTGTGATTGCCACAGTCCATGAGTTTGGGATGAATCGCCACAAGCTAAGCACGCGGCACATGATTCATCCCTTGCATGTACGTCAGAGTCTCTTCTTTCGAAAGCCATTGGATCCTTGGATGAGTCAACTCATGTGGCCCAGGTACACTGGGTTGAGAAGTAGCAAAGTTCAAAGCCAGGAATGCTCTGGAATGCTCTGGAAGCTGCTGCTAAGATTTGACCATGGAAAGTAATGCTGCTCATACCGGTATCTAAGAGGATGGCGCACGAAACTTGAAAACGTGCAGTAATTCTTTCGCAAAAAAGCAAATCTATTCATAAGACTGCAGAGAGCTTATAGGAGAGGTTCGATCCTTACCGAAAAGATCGTTTGGTTTGAAGCCTTTGCATGTTTAGATCACACCGTCTTTACATTTACATCATAACTATACGTATAATGCGTGCATGTCTGCAAGACAGAACGATTCGTTAGGATTGTTTGCCATGTCATGTAGATCGTTTGAGGTCCTCTTCATCAACTCTTCTTTCCCAACTTTCAACTGGTGTTGATGAAGAATCCATGTGTCCGGGGAAAGAATCCATGAAGTCAGGGGCTTGTGCTACACACCTCGGAGGCCTTCCTCAAGAAAGGCTCTTTTGGCACCCCTTAGTTGGTCCCTACAGGCCCTACCATGCCCTTCCCACATCTCCAATAACCAGGTCATTGTGGCTCCTCAGCAACCGTCCACCCGATCCACAACCGGTCCAAGTGTCATCAAATCGGTTACCTGCTGGCGCCTCTCTGCCACTTTCTCCTCCGGAGCCTGGTAGCCAAACAACATCTTAGAGTATGTCCTGCCAAGACTGCTGCTGATGCTGAGCTCATGCTGAGCTCATGCTCCTAAGTGGTCCTAAGGTCGGTTCCAGTTTTGTCGTCGTGGTCAAATCGGCAGAAGGATTGCACTTGTCAAACCCCCATACCAACATCGACTCACGGCAGTTTAACGTTTTGGTTTGTCTTTCGCAAAAGTCCTGGCCATATCCATCTTCACTTGGCTCTGGATTTCTGCTGAAACCACTTTGGTCTCAACGTCAGCACCTGGCCTGCGAAACGAGAATGGAAGAGGTAGCTGTCAGTAGCCAATGATCTGCCCAAACTCCGAAACTTTGCTCTCTTACTATTTGGACAAAGCTGCCCAATATCCCACACCCTACTAAGTAGCAAGCATCACGTAAGGCTAAATGGAAAGTGTATATAGTGTCTGCGGATGGCGTGCCCAAACCTCTGGAACTTCTCTGGCGTAGCCGCGGCAGCAGCAAGCCACTGGTCAGCTCGCGCTCCACTCGTCATTTTGAGGCACTTGTGGTGTGAGACGTCAAGGTTGTCTCAACGTGGGACCGACTGAAGCCAAAGTTTTGCCGGCGATTGAACCACACTGATCAATTTCAAAGCGGAAAGCCTGGAAACACAAATGATAGGATTATCCAAAACGTGACAAGTTGAGTCTTTCCCAAGCTTGCGAAAGAATCCTCATTGGCACCGCCCTGACATCCTCTTGAGATCCTGGCCCCAACCCGAAGTTGTCCATCTTTGGCCACGCCAATACTCACGGCAGACATGGGTTGGCCCGATGCGAAATTGGTAGTACCGTCAATGGGATCCACGACCCACAACCAACCTGGCAATGCTCGAAGCATGCTGGGATGATGTGGGCTGGTGGACAAATGAAGGACCATCATGGACGACCATGAACCAGTGGTTCAAATCTTGGCCATTGATATGCGCATGTCTTGGCAGTCTCTCAAATTGAAATCCTCTAAAACCTGCACAAAATGACACCTCAAAAATCCATTTAAAGTTCATAAATGCGTCAAATAAGTGTTGACGTCAAATAAGTTTTGAGGTCCCTCATCAACAGATCTCATTTTAGCTTCGAGATAAGTTTCTTCAACACGCGGAAATTTGGCATCAACGCACCTTCCTGAACTTCCATCTCTTCAATTCCGCCCGTGGTCTCACACGTCTCCTGGAAAATGGTGAGATTCTTCTCACTCCCCTGCTGGGCCCCTCATTGATTCAGTGTGGCAAAGGATGAAATCCCCAGTGTTCTGTCATTTCCCTGCACTGCAGACTCATGGTTTCTGACAATTCGACAGACATTGACCTTCCGAAAAATATGCCAAAATCCGTCTAAAAATACTGCCACAGAAGGGTACAGTTGATGCCTTCGGGGGTTCATTTTCGGTAACATTTGGCACAGAACTGGTGCCTCAAAGACGTTGACCTATGTTGACCTCATGTCGACCACCCTGGCACCGCTGGGAAAGACGTCTCCTCACCCAAGAAGGCATGACTTGGAAAGTTGTCGTTCACCTCGAGTCGAAATCCCCGAGAATCCACCAATGATATTAGCAAGGATCGGATATGATCGGATGATGGGATCAGCGATTCGCGCGAAATTGTTGGCTGCAATGTTCCCACTAGAAATGCCATGTGGATACCTGGATGTGTGACTCATAGCTTACTATAATCATGATAGTCCGATTGGGTGTTTCCTATATTGAACAGCTGCTGCCACATAGAAAATCTAAAGGCTCTGCTTTGCCGCCGACCGTACATACATTTGCATACTGTAATTGACTTCTTTGTAGCAGTCACAAAACTGATCTCATTTAGTAGAGCAGATCCATTGTGTAGGAACCCATTCCGGATCAGGTCATAAGTTATAAGCGCAAAATGCGTAAGCAAATGACATAAACTTCATTAGGATGATTTCCGTCAAAGCAAATGCTCAAATGATACCGGTAGTGACCAGCTCCGTGGGAGGCTGCAAAGCCTCAACAGGACACTGCAATGGCTACAAACCAGTGTCTCCAAATAGTGTCGGTCAACCCAGGCATAATCAACCTTAAAAACGCTCCCCATAATCAATCATATGATCATATGCGAGAAACTGCTGGCTTCAAGCATCCCATCATCAAATTGCACAGCACATGGCCCTGCCCAGGGACAACTTTTCGAATAGCCTCTTCACACTGCCTCAGACATCTCAAGTCGGTGGGAAGCTGGTTTGGAACAAGTATTGACCCTCCGGGTTTCAGCAACAATGGCGTTCATCGCATCTATCACTTGCTTCACACTCGCCAATCAAATTCTATACGGTCACTAATCTCGGAAAGGTCAAAAGATGTCAAATGAAAGAAAATGTGGTATTGAATCCAGTCACAATTGGCTACACCTAGCTAAAGACAAGCCATCTACCAAGGGTGTTGGAACCTATTTTGAGCCTTGCTATTCTTTAGCAAGACAGCTGTCTATGATTAATCAAACATCCCCAAACCAAACTGGTCATTGCCGAAGCCACATGAGACCAACATCTTTGAGGGAGATCAGTGGAGCCAAACTGTACCAGGCGGCTGATCCACTTCTGTCAGCAGATCCGCTGCAAAAGCTTTGGTGCGAATGACTTTGGCACCCACTTTATCTCTCATCAGGTTGCCAGCAGCGCGCGCCGCCCGCTCGGCCACCTTTAAACACGACCGTCTCTGAAAATGCGAAACCCAGAATAGAAACTGCAGAAACTGCAAGCATTGCAACTGAGTACCTTTGGCAGAAGTATATGAGAGACATAAGATGAAAGACAAAGTTGACAAGAAATGACGATGTCCGAAGCCTCACGGACTTTGGCATCTTCAGAACGCCGGGCAGTGTGAAAGCATCGTCTGCCCGCCACAGCTGCACCGACACCAAGCGCCAGTAATCCACCAGCAGCAGGGCGTCGCCAAACGCGCGAGTGGTGGCCCACTTGCAGTGGGGCAGTGGAGCCGGAGCAGCCATGAGAAGCGAAACGAGGGAGGACCAACATTGACCAGGAGAAGTGCCCCTTGAAGGACCGAAACCGTGATTTTATGGGACCCTAGATTTGTTCCAGACCAGGGCTGGTATTTCAAGAGCAAAAACAAAATTAGGATCTTCACCCATCTGTGTGATGCTCTGTAGTACTGCAAAGGTCATTCTCTCCTGATTTGCGTGTTGAGCAACACTGCGATTCGCAGGGAAACACCAAAAATCACTTTGGCTGAGGTATTCATGTGAAGCAGGGTCGCAAAATCTATACTTGCCTGAAGGTCGTTGGAGTTTGGAGAGTGTGCTATTGTTTTTTCTGCTTTTGAAATCTTTTGAATGTGTGCCTTTTTGTTGAGCATACTCTTGCTTTTCCATTCTCAGTTCAGTGTGGTTTGGAAGACCACCCGAAGACTACTTTCCCATTCAAATCTTGACGCTCGCTCAGGCTACGAAGAAAAGAAAACGGACCGCCCTAGCGCATGGAGGTACTCCCACTCTCACCCCGAGGCAAGTCGTACAATCGCTGCACGTTTGGTGTATACATTTAATTTGGACATATTCCTATATACATCTGTATACTATATATATATATATTTGATTTATCTAATCATCTCATATGTTTGCCAACTTACATTGGACAACAGCTGCACTAGGTATCCTTCATGGTTGAGATTTGCCTGGTACAAGAGCTCCCATGATGCACCCTTCCCCGCCAGCACCATGCTGACCCCACACCTCTGGCTTCACACCAAAGCTCCGTGAGTCGATCACCGTCTGCAAACGCGATCAGCAAAGCCATTGTGATTCCCCCATGCAGTCGACCCCATGCAGAGTCTCTTGATAGCAGCTATGGCAAAATCAAATGTGTTGTTTGAGTCAAGGCCATGTCACGAGAACCATTCCCAGAACCAAACACAAAATGGCATGGTCTGCAGATCAATGCTTTGATTTGAATACACGGAGGACCCGTTCCGTCACCTGTGGCTCCGCCGCAGAATCCAAAAGCGTCATCGATTCAAAACAGACAGCGTCTGGTGCAAGGCAAATGGAGAACACACCTGCTGGAATCCTCCGAGTGTTTGTGTGTGTGTGTGCAGATAGGTAGACAAGACCATAGCACATAGGCGTGTAGTTTCATTCAAGCCAATCATAAAAGATGTTGCAAAATGTTGCAACAGATCAACCAGAAATTCTGAGAGAGTGTGCTTCATGCGTGTGTGTGTCCTGCACTGCTTCACACTGGATACCGTGATCCTGAATATAAGGCTCTTAAGATATATTGCGAGACGATGTGCAGTTTCAATCACGCGGCCTTTGCTGGAGCCAGACAAGCGCATGCAAATATATGTACTGGAGCGCAAAAAATGCTAGTGGATAGTGCTTCCAACGTGATGGAGGCGAAATGGCTCTGGATCAGGATAATCTGAAGCACCAAATCGAAGTTTCCATATTCGTAAATCAATTTGTGATTTCCTATTCCGACTCGGAAGTATGATCAACCGGCATAGAGCAATATGCTATTGCGAATGTCAACGCGTCAACGCATTCTCGAGCAATCGGGGCCCCTGACAATGTCTGCTCTCGACATGTGGCTCCCAAAAATGCGTCAATGTCACCAGCATTCGCATTATGATCTGAAAAACATATTCTCCAATCAAAACAGCAACGATAAGAAACGAATCGCTTCCAAATTGAGCAGCTAAACATGGGAGCTACTCAATTTCTTCAACAGTTCAATAATTACCAGGCAAATGCACATGCCAGAGAGCCCGGAACCAAGCTCCAAGCCATATCAGAACCTATTTGGGCTAGAAAGACTGAAAGCTGATGCTGGTAAAATGATATCAACTACAGAGTCAACTAGAACAGTCCTGCACGTTGAAGATTTTTCCTTGCACAATATGCATTGATCTCCCCCTTTCATTTGGAGCTGTCCACGATAAAAATATTGGTGAAAGCTTCGCACAAAAGTCCTGTTATTCTTGCAAAAACCTCTTGAACCTTCCATGCAGCTCTATTTTAGTTGGTGGAATACACCTCGCCTGCTACGAATGTGTCTCAGAGACTGACAGGCAGGGAAGTTGAAAGTTTGAGGACAGCATCAACACTGCTGAACTTGCTGCTGTACTTCAATTAAATAAGGAATAGAAAGGCGAACAAGTGGCATTTCCAAAGAAATAGAGAAAGAAAACATGAGACTCGACACTAGATGAAGGCGCTACATTCCCAAGTATTACTTACAAGGGGTCCACTTTTCGCTGCAGCACGTGATATGATCAAAGGAACGTGCCATCTTGAAGCCTGCTCATGGGATTCATGAAGCGTTCGAACCTCAATGTTCCTGGATGTTCCTGGTGAATTGGGGCTTTCAGGTCCAAGCATACGACAAAGTTTCGGGTGGAACAGGTTTTCCGCCTGCAGGCTGGGCGACCAATTGAGGGCGACGTGTTTTTTTCAATGACGAAAATGTGACACTGCGCACAAGGATGAAATTTGCAAAGCATTTACCAGTCTGAAGACGTGCAAAGCTTTGTGATCGCCGCGGTCCACACGCTTGAGATAAACGTGACAAGCTAAGCACGTGGCGACGTGATTCATCCCCTACACTGAGTTGATTCATCCAAGGATCAAATGGCTTGCGAAGGAAGAGACATTCTCAAGCCATTTGATCCTTTGATGAGCGCTGTGGTTGAGAGAATACAAAGCTGAAAGCCAGTGCTTAGCTGATCCAGAGTCTCTGACCACGCTGGCAGCGTGCGTTCTTTGGATCCAACATTTTGCCGCTCGGATGTTTCTATCTGAGAGTGACAGTTGAAATGCATCGTAGCAATGCAGCAACTGCAAAGGGAATAGGCCGATCAAGTTGCTCGTAGATCGCATCGTTTCCACCAAAACAATTGCTTAGCTTCGCTTGAAAATCCGGCTTGATCCAGTTCTCCAATGGCAACTGCATCATGCTTCTTGTCAAGGGCTTCGTCCTCAAGCCAAACTGAGCTTCGAGTTCGAGCTGCCGTTGGCGGCTTGTGCAATGCCACTGGATGTAGTTGGTGCAGATTTCTCATCTCTGTCAGTATCATAGTAAAAGTCATTCATGTCCGTGCACAAGCGGTTGGCGCGACTAACCACAAGACACCACGCAGAATCGAGCCAACTCCTTGTGGGCATTTGTCTCTCCCAAGAGTTGTCTTTCCATTTCCATCAGGTGCTTGTTGTGTTACTCGCCATCACCTCATCACTGCCGAATCAAGCTGATCCAATTGTGGAGCCATCTTGACGAAGATCCATGACGATCCCTTGAAGCCTTCCGGAGCCGTCCGCACAGGAGCTTCCAGAGCTTCCAGAGCTTCCTTCACTTCCCCAGGGCAGATCTTGCGCTTCAGAAGTGAAAGGCCTTGGCCTGGATTTAGAGCTATTCGGTGAGGTAAATATTTACATTTACGGTCGAGACTTTGCATTTCTATTTCGATCTCCTTGTGAAGTGGTCTCAGGGACCAATGCACCCTTCTTCGCATTTGCCAAGGTATTTCTTAAGACATTTTCTTCACTGTAGGGCATTTCTTAACCCCGCAAAAACAAAAACAATTAACCCTATATTTTTTTGCATCACGGTGACCAACATGTCATATCGCATTGCAATGCAGTGTCTCTGTCCATGCAAACCATCTGGTCAATTAGAATCTGCATCAAAGCAGCGGAAACACTAAAGGCCAAAGGCTGCGCAAATACAGTTGTGTGATTCATGTACGACAATCCCAGGACAAACATTTACAAACTAAACTGTGTAACACCAGGCGTGGCCAGATTTCTATTTGAATGACCGCTGTTTGCCACATTGCCCTAGCCAAACACAAGTCTCCATCTACTGATTCCTTGGGATTTAAGTGGCGGGAGCGAATGATTCAGCCATCCAAAGATCGGAAATCTTGGTAACCTCAGTGATAAAAATGATGGGCGCAATCGAAACTGCTGGTGCTCGTTGTCCACCTTCTTCCAACCATGTTACAACCCCCGTACTTTTGGGCACAAACGAGGCATGTTAGGCATCTCTCCCGTAATTGGATCCGCGGAGTGAGCCAAAGTATGTACAGGGCAACAGCTTGAAGCACAGTCTAGTCATCAGGGTGAAGGATGTTGCACTGGTGTAGCTTTGCTGGACGAAATCGACAGCTAAAGACTGATATGATCTGAACTGTTTTATACTGTTTCCTTGGTGATTATGTAATTATATATATATCTCATATATATATATATATATATATTAAATTGTACTGTTCCATGCTGTTTCCTCTTCATTCTGTGCTTCAGCTCTCACCAGGCATCAAAGAAAGCGGGGTCTTTGCCGCTCACGAGGCTTCGTTTCACTGCCTGGCGGAGAAACACGTGACTCAGGTGGATACTGTAGCAATGTGAAAGGTGAAGAGATGGCCACCGGCCTCAACACCTGGGAGTTGCCATGTAGAAACGCGGTGAAGCAGAAGGAGTTGGAACGATTTCGATGTTTCCACAGGTGACACTTCAACTTCAAAATTCGAACAACGGATTGAGAGGAAAAACTTCGATTTCGAAAAACTGTCGAAATTTCATCATCTGAGCTCCACGTTGGTGGCCCCCTCCCCAGTGCCCTCTCCTTGGCACAGTTCACCACAGCAGTCTTCACCAGTTCTTGTGTTGGCTTCACCAGCTGCACAGCTTTGGTGTTGCCTTGCGGTCACGGCAGTTGCTTCAAATGGGGTAGTGCTGGTTCAAGAGACTTACACAAAAAAAACTAAACTTTTGGTTGAAAAACTTTTCAATCTGGTTCTTTTGGCAGGTTCCGTTGTGAAGAAAAAGCCTTATTTGGAGTCTGGAGAGAAAAAAATGAAAAAAACGGACTTGGAAGGAGCTGATTAGCGGCATTGCGAGACTTATGAGAACACCGATGGGTCGATTGCGATGCCGATCTTCATCGCCTAAGAGATCCACGAAGGGATAAAGTGGCACGTCCAAAACCTCACAGGGGAAATCAGCTCATGAATCGGACCAGAGAACCCACTAGTAGCCATCAAAGTTGAGGATTTCTGCACTCTGGGCACGATTCAGCCATATCTCTGTAAATCCTACAACATTGCAGCTTCCGAAGCAGAACACTCCAGTATTATATTAGATCATGTTAGATCAAGTAAGCATCATAGACCAAATAAGCATCATAGATCGAAAATTTGCATCATTCAAAATGTAATGCCCAGTGTTTCATCATTCCATCAGCTCAGTTCCCCACAGGCACTTTCTTTGGACCTTTGCAAACCGGTGACGAATTCAGCAGGACGATCAAGCTACCATCACCTCGCCGCGTTTGGATCGCATCAGATGCTGACTTTGATGTGCATCCGCAGTGATGGGTTTTCGACATCTATCATTAGTCTATCATGGTGAACTAGGCGCCAGAACAAAGTCATGACTGCTAACCTCGAATGTATCCTATTTGTAAACCCGGCTGCACATTCTATATTGCTATCAAACCATTCAACCTTCGCTCCAACCAAAAGAATCCAGAATTGCCACATCTCTGGCAAGTCAAATTAAATTGCATGAACTTTTCTGCTATTTCATGGGAAAAAAGTCATGAAATTTAGCCTCTTTGTTGGGAATCCAAGCCAACATTCAGGCTGTGGATCACTTAGTAAGAGCTCTATTGTTTTACCTCTGTGTGTAGTGCAAGTGTTCACTTCAAAGAGGTCAAAACAAATCGATAAAGCCAGATGGGCCAAGGCGGCCAACCAAACTCAACATAGTTCAGAACAAATTCCAGCAGATAGTTAAAAGTTTTAAGCGTATGCGATTTTTGGCTTACATCGACCTGAACATAGAATGAGATACCGACAGAAAGTGAACAGGTAGGGCAACAGCGTGTTGTAATAATAAATGAACCGGTATGACCCATTCTAGAACCATCACTGTCACTGTCAACCCGCAACCAGGGTCGACCCGCTTGATCTGGAAGTCTCCCTGCCTTGAACCAAAAGCCCGACGTGGTCCCCACGCTTCAGGTTCACCTTGGAGATGAAGTCAGGGCCGGGGTTGTAGAGGCAACGGCATGCTTTAATGCCATGTTCTCAACTTCATCTGGGTCCATCACTGATTCCTAGAACTGGTTATTTCATGTCATTTCGAAAGATCGAAAGGGTTGGGGCCCCCCAATGGTGCCAACGGCTACATCTTCACATCCGGGTCTTCACAGCAGCAAAGAGCTAGGCCCTTTCCTGGGCTCTGTGCTGGGCTCCACTTCACCGGCACGTCTTCCTCCTCGTCCGGCGAAAAGGAGCAACCGTTGTAACCAAGGCTCCATGCCTCCTGCACCAGAGAAGAGCAAGAACAGCTCTTAAAGAACAGCTCTTGAAGAACAGCTCTAAGAAGATTCTAAAAAGATTCCAGGAATATTCTTACATTCTTAGAAGAGCAAGACAATATCCTGACGGTACCCAGATGAAGGGAAGCACCTTCACATCACATCCCATGAGGATGTCGTCCATAGCTTCAGGTCGCTTGGAGGCAACACCGAGGACCAATCCATCGTCGTTGCCTTGCCGACCACGTGTGAACAAAACAATTGATTCGCAAGTAAGCTACTCAGACCATTTAAAATTCAAACATTATTTGAGAACAGGGGAACTTCGAAGAACCTGAGAGACTACGTAGTAACCGCGATAAGAATTGAACATAGTAACCACGATAGAAAAAGTGAGTAACCGCGATAAGAATTGAACAGAGTAACCACGATAGAAAAAGTGATTAACAGCGATAGAAAATCAACGGGACGGCACGACAACCAGAAACAGAAAGAAACTGATTTTGATGAACAAGGCTACAGAAGAGGAGACGAATGAATAGGAGTTCACGGAAACGCAAGGCGCAAAAATCATCAAAAATCCATCTGTTTCAAGGACTGCTGATGACTTTGCAAAATTTGAGGTGAATAGAAGAACTTGTCAAATTCATTCAATCGCATCTCTCAGTGATCTGCTCTAGACCTGGACTGCCTGCTGACCAGCGGGAAACCATCAGGAAACCATCAAGAAAGGATCTGGAAACCATCAGGAAACCATCAGGAAACCATCAGGAAACCAGCGGGAAACCAGCAGGAAACCAGCGGGAAACCATCAGGAAGCCATCAGGAAACCGCCAGGAAACCATCAGGAAGCCAGCAGGAAACCATCCAAAAACCATCAGGAAGCCAGCAGGAGACCATCAGGAAACCAGCGGGAAACCATCAGGAAACCAGCGGGAAACCATCAGGAGACGATCAGGAAACCATCAGGATTTCTATCGTTTTTTGGGGGTTTACATAATTTTCCACATGTGTCAACATGTTTCCAGTACTCTTCAGACGCGTTCCATATTAGTTTTCAAAGGGTCAGAAGGCTCAAAGAGCTCCAACACAGCGCGTCAAAGTCCCAAAAATAGGAGCTGTGAAGTCCTAAAGTGTTCTTTTTGGGAAACTGGTTTCCCAATCGTTTCCTGCTGGTTTTCTGACAATTTCCTGATGGTTTCCCGCTGAGGGCATTTCTTAACCCCGCTAAAATTTAAATCCTTAACCACATGTTTTTTTTCCCTAACCCCGCGCCTGCGAAGGTATTTAACTCCGTTTTAATCACAATATATGTTCTTTCTCTTACGTTAACTCCGTTTTAACCACACTTTTTTTTCCCTAACTCGCCCGCTGCCATCGTGGGCAGGAAGGCGCACATTCGGCATTGCTTGCAAAAGGCATACGCGTTCCTTAATTCCAAATCAAGATGACCGGGGAGGAAGGTTTTATATCATAACAATGCATGCTAAATGATCTCCCTATAGCAACCCTCTAACATCCTCCACACGAAACAAAATGAAGAGAGACGGTAATTCGCATGGTAAAGCAAAATCATGTACCACCCATGCGATGCCAGGGCGCTATGGTAATAATTAGTGTGGTCAAGCCTCGGGGTCGCAACAAGGGTAAGTAAAACAAAGTGTGCTGAAGGATAGTCTCACGACAGAATCTCAACATTTTCATGACGGAAATTCAACCTTCTCACGACGGAACCTCAACTTTCTCACGATGGAATTTCAAGCTTCTTTGTTCAATCAAGGCATATGACACAACGGACTTTGAATTTTCCCACGGCGGAATTTCAACCTTCTCATGACAGAATTTCAGCCTTCTCACAAAGGAATTTGGTAAATCAAGGCTAATCTCCCCACGGAATTTCAACCTTCTCACGACGGAATTTCAACATTCTCATGACGGAATTTCAACCTTCTCACGACGGAACCTCAACCTTCTCACGATGGAATTTCAAGCTTCTTTGGCCAATCAAGGCATATGACACAACGGACGGTCAATTTTCACAAGGGGCTTTGAATTTTCCCACGACGGAAGTTCAACCTTCTCATGACGGAATTTCCACCTTCTCACGACGGAATTTTGTAAATCAAGGCCAATCTCACGACTGAATTTCAACCTTCTCGCGACGGAATTTCAACACTTTCATGAAGGAATGAATTTCAACCTTCTCATGACGGAATTTCCACCTTCTCACGACGGAATTTTGTAAATCAAGGCCAATCTCACGACTGAATTTCAACCTTCTCGCGACGGAATTTCAACACTTTCATGAAGGAATGAATTTCAACCTTCTCATGACGGAATTTCCACCTTCTCACGACGGAATTTTGTAAATCAAGGCCAATCTCACGACTGAATTTCAACCTTCTCGCGACGGAATTTCAACACTTTCATGAAGGAATGAATTTCAACCTTCTCATGACGGAATTTCCACCTTCTCACGACGGAATTTTGTAAATCAAGGCCAATCTCACGACTGAATTTCAACCTTCTCGCGACGGAATTTCAACACTTTCATGAAGGAATGAATTTCAACCTTCTCATGACGGAATTTCCACCTTCTCACGACGGAATTTTGTAAATCAAGGCCAATCTCACGACTGAATTTCAACCTTCTCGCGACGGAATTTCAACACTTTCATGAAGGAATGAATTTCAACCTTCTCATGACGGAATTTCCACCTTCTCAGGACGGAATTTGGTAAATCAAGGCCAATCTCAGGACGGAATTTCAACCTTCTCACGATGGAATTTCAACATTCTCATGACGGAATTCCAACCTTCTCACGACGGAACCTCAACCTTCTCATGATGGAATTTCAAGCTTCTTTGGTCAATCAAGCCATATGACACAAGGGACTTTGAATTTTCCCACGACGGAATTTCAACCTTCTCATGACGGAATTTCCACCTTCTCAGGACGGAATTTGGTAAATCAAGGCCAATCTCACGACGGAATTTCAACATTCTCATGACGGAATTTCAACCTTCTCACGACGGAATTTCAACATTCTCATGACGGAATTTCAACCTTCTCACGACGGAATTTCAACATTCTCATGACGGAATTTCAACCTTCTCACGACGGAACCTCAACCTTCTCA
>VSDK01025142.1:344573-358277 GCA_009767595.1 Symbiodinium kawagutii
GACGGAATTTCCACCTTCTCACGACGGAATTTGGTAAATCAAGGCCAATCTCACGACGGAAGTTCAACCTTCTCACGACGGAATTTCAACACTTTCATGAAGGAATGAATTTCAACCTTCTCATGACGGAATTTCCACCTTCTCAGGACGGAATTTGGTAAATCACACTTTCATGAAGGAATGAATTTCAACCTTCTCATGACGGAATTTCCACCTTCTCACGACGGAATTTGGTAAATCAAGGCCAATCTCACGACGGAATTTCAACCTTCTCACGACGGAATTTCAACATTCTCATGACGGAATTTCAACCTTCTCACGACGGAACCTCAACCTTCTCATGATGGAATTTCAAGCTTCTTTGGTCAATCAAGCCATATGCAATCTCACGACAGAATTTCAGCCTTCTCACAAAGGAATTTGGTAAATCAAGGCTAATCTCCCCACGGAATTTCAACCTTCTCACGACGGAATTTCAACATTCTCATGACGGAATTTCAACCTTCTCACGACGGAACCTCAACCTTCTCACGATGGAATTTCAAGCTTCTTTGGCCAATCAAGGCATATGACACAACGGACGGTCAATTTTCCCACCGCGGTAAATTTTCCCACGACGGAATTTCAGCCTTCTCATGACGGAATTTCCACCTTCTCAGGACGGAATTTGGTAAATCAAGGCCAATCTCACGACGGAATTTCAACCTTCTCACGACGGAATTTCAACATTCTCATGACGGAATTCCAACCTTCTCACGACGGAACCTCAACCTTCTCATGATGGAATTTCAAGCTTCTTTGGTCAATCAAGCCATATGACACAAGGGACTTTCAATTTTCCCATGACGGAATTTCAACCTTCTCAACTATTCCCAAATGATATCGCATGATATATCATATGCTTAGCATAATATGCTTCATATTTGATATCTGTTTGCTTAGAAATGGCCCTGGGGACGTACGCTTCATGCCCTCTTGGAAATGCCTTCTCCCAAAGTCCCAACCCAACCCAACCTACGGTTTCCTGTTGGTAATAACTATTATTGGAATGGAAGGATTATTGAAATGGAAGGTCTCAAAATGATAATATATTGTAAAATTCTTGACATATACATGAAATATTTACTATTGCTAGTGATCTTATCGTGCTGTATGGTAGGTTCTTATCGGTGTTTCCAAATCCTTATTGTTGTTACTAATTCCTTATCATGGTGATGTACAAGGCTATAGATCCTGAAGGAAAAAAACAAATTGAATGCACTACTCCAGGTTGTGACAGGACCTTGCCAGCACAGAGTCCCCATTGGCATGGAATCAGCAACGCGGAACAGACACAGCGACACAGCCCAAGAGGGAACTTTTCGTCTGAAGAGTTTGGATCCATATGTCAACTTTCATCAACTTTCCACAAATCAGTTGCTATGAAGTTGCTCAAAGTTTGGCGCAGTGTTCCTCGGAGCATCTTTAATCATGGATCCATCTTCCCCCGAGGCTGCTGACCTTGCCGGAGCTCCTCGACCAGCACCTCAAAGTAGGCTTCCCCATCGGGGCCAGTGCCTGAGCGGACACTGGAAACTGGTAGGGCCTCGGGCCTCGGCTCTACAGTAATCAATTGTTTCCAAAAACGATGACATCCAAAATCTCATGGGCACGGAAACTGATCATGTTGGTACATCTCTGGGTCCCATCATGGAAGGTCTGTGCAAAAGCACACGGATGCCTGATTTGTGCGTGCATGGTGCTCCCAAACTCCAAGAGCAAAAGAAGTTTCTCTATCAACTTTCCAACGGAAGTTCACTGGGCACCCCCAACAAGGAAGTGGACCATCTCCGAAAACCACGCCACCCAATTCTTTGCCAACCTAGAGCGAGGAGCTGTCGCGGGTCAACGGCCCGGAAAGCCATTCATGCTGAATGACCACCGCAACACGATTCAATCCTTCGCAACGGTTTACCCCCTGGCCCATGATCGATATTGCACCCAACAGAATGTTCAACATGTGGCACCATCTTGAATGCACTGCTGGTGACATCCCCATAATCAGTTCCGGTACTTGACATGCTACTGATTACATACATCCTCAATCGAATTTGGTCATGTCGGTACATCCACAAATCTTTGCAAAACAAAACAGTAATTATTTAATAAGAAATGGCATTGGTACAAGTATCCCCAGTAAAACAGGAGCAAAAGGTCCCTCAGAGTTCATGTTTTGAAGCAGCTTGGCCTGTTCGCTGTCCCTCAGCTTTCCAGCTTAAGACATGGAACTGGGTCACGGCTGGAGCAGGAAAGCCGGGAGTTCGAGAGGCTGACAGCCTTCCGGCGGTTCTCGGAATGGCTCATGGAGTTCAGCTGGAACTCGTTGCAAACTCACAAACAATTATAGGAAGCAACAGCTGAATAGGAAAATTGAACAAGAAGAATAGGACAGTCGCCAATCAGAATCACAAGCAACAGCTGTTCAGCAACAAGAATGGGACATTCGCCAGCAAAATGCAGATAATTGACCAACGAAAGCTGATGAAAAGTTGGCAATCTGAAATGTGTGGGCCAAGATAAACAAAGATTGTGCAACGCTGAGGAAAAGGGATACAACATGATGTATGGCAACCAGGTATCCGATGGACACCAAATATTGGTGCTACCCCCCATTGACTTCACCTCCTGCTTCCCATGCAGCAACAACTGATTCCTTGGATCGACAAATCGGCTGGGGGCCTCAGCTAGGCCTACACCCCGGCCGCGCCTTGCCCAAGAACTTCGGATCGAAACCAGTGAAAATGGTGCCGTCCTTGGTGGGGCACTTCGATCACTAAGCCTCTGCACAACTACGAGCGCAATGGCTCGGTCCACATGGGAATTCTGCCAGCATCAAACACAAGATTTCGTGATAAGTTTGAGAGTTTTCGCGATAGATTTGGTGTGCTGACATCAAGAGCCTTTGGCATTTGAAAAAGGCCCGGTTTTCTGGCACGTCTGCATCAATATTCTGTCTGAAGTTCATTTACACTGACCATACAACTAGTCCAAGTAACGACCGCAGCAGGCGGTGGTACCGCATCCCTCACCATGGTGACCTCATGCAATGCTGGGACAGCGCGAGGAAAAGCTAACAGTGCAAGGCAGACTGCAAGAACCAAAATCTGCTGTGCCAATCATACTGTTGCTGTCTAAAACTACTTCTCCTGACCGTAAAGTTATACGGGAGTTCCGTGACAAAAGAGATGCGTTACCCTCAAGAGCGAACTTAACACATTTGACAAATTCAGACACCCTAAAACTTGTTGTGGGATTATCATTTCCATAATATTTGTCATATTTGTCATGATGGGAAAAAAAACAGCAACACCCCGTTCAGTGGTTCAGTGGTGCCTGGCAGACGCGACCCAGGAGATCCACGACGGGGTAGAAAGCCTCTACATCTGCCAGGGGAAAGTCGTCTGCCACCCGCACCACGACCTGGAGAGAGGCAGCGGGCCCAGGGCCAGGGACACCACCAGAGGTGACCAGCTCCCCGGCGCCCACCCTGTGCCTTTCCGTTGACCACGACGATGAATTGCCCTGCTCTGCTTAGCAATGCCTCGGTCTTGAAGCACATCTTAGGACATATCTTGAAGCATATCTTGGTATTTTGGAATGATTCAAGACTCAAGTGACTCAAGACTCTGCCCCACTGGACTTGACTCTGCCCTCTAATGGAGTTTGATATTTCATATTTGTCACCGTGCACTCTGCAGGAGAGTCACTCCCACCCGGTCATTGACTTGGAGGCTGGATGGACTCCATCCCACTCTCACCTGAAGCGAAATGACCCGCTTTCAGCCAACATAGAAGCGCCATTGAATCGGAGCCGCTTGATGGCAGAAAGGTCGGGGTTGGGAGAATGGTAAGTCATGTAAGCCTCCAAGTCGCCGCACCTGCTCGTTTTCCTCAAAGTTTACCGATCGATAGAAGCCATCGTAGCCTACCAGGTGATGAAAAGGTTTTGGCATCAGCACACCGTGAGTCATTGTTGTTGTCATACACATGTTGCATTCTGTTTGGAAAAACCTTGGGCGCAACAATTTTGCAATTTGTCCACCGACGTACCACCTACAGTTTCTCAAAAATCCAAACTCAAACGATCATGTCATCTACTGTACTGAATTTGTTGAACAGGCTCTGCAAAAATTCAGCAAATATATGCCTGATTTTGTGTCTCCACACCTGCAGTCCACGACTCTGGCAACGTATCAGACACTTCATGTGGATCTTCACCTGTCAAGTGGTTCAAAGTACGATTGCAACGTCAAATTAAACGTCCTTCAAAATGGAGATCCTGGAGATGTTCAACTCAATTAATTACAGAAGGACAGATTTCACAGCCACTGACGCATCCGTAGCAAGCAGGATACGCTGCATTCTCAAAGGCCAAAAGAAGCTATCTGCGTAGTTTTTCCGGCCACGTTGCAATTTGCTGTCCATCACGTCCATTTTACATATCAGCCAGGCCGCCAGGCCCTTTCCACCTTTCCCACAACCATTCCCACAACCATTCCCACCACCATTCCCACCTTCCCACCCCCGAACCCGCCTGCTAACTCAGTGGGAGGCACCAAAGTGAAACCCACGGCCAGGCCATCAGGCATGTTCTGCAGGGCGACATGGATTTCAACGCTGCGACGACTCATTTCCCGGTCTGCCAAGCCCTTCTCGGCATGGCTGTGGGTGGAAACCTTGCTGCCTCTTTGGAAACCAATGAGATACATGAACGGACACGTCTGCTGGGACGTCTATTGCCCAAAGTTTCGATTCTTAGGTTTCAAGACTTGGTAGTTCTGGACCCAACAATGGTCTGGTCGGTTTCATTATGCACATGATGGGCCTCGCGCACGCGATCGACACGGACTTCGAAGTACCGGCCAGCCGGGAAAGGGATCAGGGGGCTCACACCCACGGCGATTCCTCGGTCACTGCAGGACAACCATAGAAGTTGCTCAAGGCTCTTCCATGTTCTTTCAAGTTTCAACTGGCAATCCTAATCGGTTTCGAAAAGGTTCGATAGATATACCTGATTTTTTCCAAGAAGCTAGTGTACATGAAACGCGTGAGAAACGCATGAGATCCAAAAATCTTCTCTGCGGATTTGCTCGCTGAACAGCTGCATGCTCAAACAAGTCACCGAAAAGCTCCCGGCCAGCTTCGTCCTTGTGCCTCACGGAATTTCCATCCTGATGTCGTTGGACATTCGGCAGCATCATGGGCGAAACCAACCAGTCAGACTCAAACCTACATCATATTGCCATATCATCTGTTTCACCACAATATTTCATGCACGAAAGGTTCAAGCTCACCACATGATGCTTTGAGTTGTAGCATCTTTGCCCCAGGGGGTACACGAGTCAAACTCTGCAACCGTTCAGTCTGACTGTCTCTTGAATCTGATCTCGGCAAACAAGTGGGCATCTTGTCATTCGGAACTGATCCTATTTGTGGGAAGCAAATCCCACTAAGGGGGACTTGATAAACTTGGACTCACATAGAATGAGTTTCCCACATAAAAGAAAAAGAAGAAACAAAGCTTGAGAAAAGTATGTAGAATATACAGTAGATAAATAAGGAAATAAGGTAGTAAATAGATTGTATAAATAAGTAAGTAAACAGATAAGAAGGAGAAGCAGAAGAAGAAGTCGCCTTCGAAAGCTGCATGTTCTTGCTCAGCAACTGCGCAGAGAAGGCAGGTTCTGTTGGTGCCTGGATTTGCATCACTTGCAGCCGTCGCTTACGCTTTGTAGAACCTGCTGCTTGTCCTCAATCAATAAATGAAAATGTATATGAACACAACTTGATACAGGTAACCGACAATCTCATGCCTAAAGCATGCCCCGACCCTTTCTTGATGTCAAATCACAATGTAAACGCTGTTTGAAAGAAAGCATGCCTAAAGCATGCCTAAATCCAAAACACCATGGAACGCTGATGGGAAAACGTCTCCTGACTGACATTTCTTGTCGTAAAAACATCCAAAAACCAATGGAACCTAAGTGATCTAAATGCACCTTTGGGGATTTAAAACAGATGCCTTGGGCTGGAGAACTGCATCTAAACGCTGCGAAAACAATGGTTCAACTGCTGTCTGCCATCTATGCTACAAATCCAAACCTGAACCGGACGAGGTACCCGGACGAGGTACGGACGAGGTAGGGAAAATTCATTTTTATGGCCCCAAGAGACAGGCCAGTGATCAGACGACCCACTCAACATTAGCAAATGGCAAAAAATCCAAAAACCATACTAAACGCTACACTAACATGATGATTGGTTGTTCCAAGGGTTGCCTGAGAAACATGTGAATTCCAATGGTATTGGGCAATCAAACTGGTCACGCTCAAAAACAATGTCGTTTCTGGAGGTGGTTTCTAAATCTATGGAGTTCGCCTGCGATTCACCAAAAAGGCACGCTTTCCAGAAGTGGCGTTTCATATGGTATTTGCAACGTTTTAGAGCGATTTGCCCAAATGAGGCACGAGATAGTCATTTGCCTGTATGACTGGAAAATGGGTCTGTACAGGATTACAGCTGTCCAAGCCTTTTACTTCTTAGATTTCTTTAAGTTTCTTCTTGCTGCATGTCAGCTCTATAATGCGTGTATGCTTTTTAGATGCATGTCAATGTATACAAAGCATGGATACAAATCTGGCAAAAATAAATATAAACTATACGAAATGTGTGAAAGATGCAGAATTGATCATGATCAGCTTATGAAACGTGGCATATTCCTCTGGGTTCCTTTGGATTCTGCTGGTTATCTCTAGCCTGCCTTCGCCGGGAGTCGCGGCACTTCCGTGGACCGCCGTGGTGCGGGGAGCGCAGCAGAGGGCCGTGCGCTGGGTCTCAGCCGTGCCCACGGTGTGATTCAAAGGAGACCAAGAGGCTGTGACAAAATGCAGAAGCGCAGGCGCAGAAGAAGCGAATTTTATCTTCGCAAATCAAAGGGTTGCTTTTATCGTCTTATACAGTTCTATTTCATTCTATTTCCATATATAGTTGTTTGTACAAAAAAAAGAGGTTTTAGACCTGTATCATGTTGGGGGTTCATTGTTATGAACCCCAGAACCCCCGAGTGATGGGAGTGCAAATAAGAACTAAACATCATAATGGAGAGGGTCTCAAGATAGCAGAGAATTACGATCCCAAACTCCCTAAACTCGAATGACTTCCTACCACAGAACCCACCAATATCCAACATGTTTTTTTTTCCCAGAATTCCTGCCCCATTGATACGCAAGGCGTACGGCCACAAACCTGCCGTACAATTCTCTGAAACCACATTTCCAAAAAATCGACTGATCATGACCAGATCCCATCATTGCTGTGCCACCGCATCCTGCTGCTGTTGTCCAATGTGCAGCTTAGCAGCCGTCGAGTCTCGACAACTGATGCGAGCCGGGGCTCTGGTTTGGCGAGCTCTGCTGCAGCTGCATGTGGCACCGTTTCTGTCCTGAAATCTTTACACTCTGGAAAGACTTCAGCCTCCCCCAACACGCATCTGAAAAGCATCATTGAATCAAGTGGAAGAACGGCCTACCGCTCTTCTGTTTTTTGAAACACAAGTGCTTGTAAACATATTGCAACATGATCCCAGACCTCCCCTCCTGCTTTCTTATTAAATGCTGCTGTGTCGCGGTACCGGAGCAGCTGCAGGTGGTGGCAGTGGTGGCACTTGCTCCGCAACTTCCGGCGGCTCTTGCTCCTTCGGCGAACTGCCAACAACGCTTAGCGCCACAGGGAAGCAACTCTGCAACGGGGGAATGGCCGCCATCCCAAAACTGATCATTTTTGAGAAAAACTATGGTTTGACGACGGTTTGATGGTGCGCCTCCGGAGCTTGTCTCACTTTCTGTCGGATGGCTGGTGGTGCAGCCCCCGCACGCAGCGACACCTGGAGCATCGGAGCACTGCTGTCCGAGCCTTTCGGAGCTGCAGCCCAAAAGCAGACCCAAATCGACAAGGGGAGATAGGGTAGGAAATAAATTGGGGAATAAATTGGGGAACACCACAACTTGATACCTTGGGCGCGGCGTATACGTTTCTTGACCTGTAGAAGTTCCACACCTGTAGAAGCAACATCCCTTGGGGGTCTATCGCAACAACAAATATGTAATGGCGACCCCCAAGCATCCAAAATGCTGATTCTTGGTATAGAATGCAATCATTTGTGGAACCCACAACAGGTACCCCCGCATGGCTCCCTTGCTCCAAGGTGTACCCCGGATGCAGCCCTGGCACTGCCACTGTATTCCCCATGAGTTCCACCAAGGGGAAGAGCTCCTGTTCGTGTGCCACAGTAGGACTTGCTTAGCAAAGCTTCAAGCTCACGAAGACAAACTGAGAAAATCCTGTTGTTGAATCTTGTTGATAACTTTGATGAAATCGTTTTTTGATGATCACAAAGAGGGGGTAGATCGGACACAAAAAGAAACGAGGGACACCAACTCAGCGAATACATTGAAAAGTGCGAATAGAATCCTTCACAATGCAACAGAACCAATCTTTTGCAAAGGTGTAGTGAATTGCTACAGATTCCTTGCAGGACGCCTTCAAACATTAAAGGGAAAAAAACAAAGCTGGGTCAACCGGTGTACACATCGCAAACGTGCTTGTTTCATCATATTTCCCTCCTACACCTTACTGTTTCGGGATGATTTCGGGTACCGCCATGTGGACCCATCTGTGCCTTCATCAAATGCGCTGCCCGTGCACCCTCTCCTGTTCGGGCAAGCCATCGATCACATCCACTTCCAGGACACCATTTACGATCCTGGGCGCTGGAATGATGTTCAAGAACCCAGTTGTTGAAAGCACCCACTTCCTGTGGATGGCAACCGAAGTGCAAACGGCCCAACGACAAGATCTCTTCTGCTTTCGTCTGTCAACTACCGCAGTTCAAACGAATGGGTGAAATCTACTTTAATTGATGTTAGCGTCAAATACTTTCGTGTCTCAGCGTCTGTTGGAACAAGGGATTTGGGGCATGTTGAGTAATTTGCTTGCTGGACATTCTTGTCTTCAGCTTGGAGGCAGAAATCATGCTTACGAGATCACTCATCCCGCGAAACTCTTGGGTGTCTGAAACTCGTCTGCATTCAAGGCTCAATTGCATCACTCCCTGCGATGTCACCAAAATACCCACAGCGTCACCAATCTCCAGGTTCTCCGGACTCCAGTCGATTTCTATCATGTCATCCATGTCGTATCCTGGCTTCAACTCACAAGCGGTCCAAACTTTATCATGAAAATTGAGTTTCCAAGTATCACCTCTATGTCCTTTCGTCAGCTGGTCCAGTTTGGACAAAGAAACTGTAGAAGACATAGAGACGGGCATTTTGTTAGCTTTGATGATGCTACATAAAAACTACATACTGCTATTGCACAAAGATCGAATTGCAACTGTCTCAATGCCAGAACTGCTCCCAGCATTTACGTCCAGTGTCGATGAGCCATACCATCAAAGCCATAGCAAAAGGATCTCGGCACCTGCCATGCTGCAGGAAAAATCTAATTGCACTACTCTGCTTGGTTTTCGCACTAATAATGAATGCAACTGGATGACATTTTAGGGTATTACGTTCAACTGTTCCTTATTTCAATAGATAGCTCTGCCACTAAAAGTGGTTGCTAGAGTAATGAATACGGGACCAATGCAGAACGTGATTTCACACTGGTATCGGGCCCTTCCCTTAACAGCCAAGACCTGCTAGTTTGCAGCAAGCGGTTCAATCGAAACTGCAAAAGACCTCGACCTCTGGTCATGGACAAAATCGCACGTTTTAGTTTCTAGGTTTTTTTTTAGCAAGCATCCTCTTGTGGCCAAAATACCACCTCACAATGCAAACATATGCAAAGATATGCAAACTACGTTGAGATTATTTGAGGTTCATACCATGAATGCTCTATGAATCTTTATGCCTCTCTGTGAATCTCCATGTATCTCTTGAGTTTCCACTTGAAATAGCCAGGCCCCCTCGCAGCCTCCTCACATGTCGCGTAAGGCTCTTCAGGCAACGCCCTGGGAAGGCCCACCGCAACCCCAAGGTTCAGACCATCAGCAAAGACTTTGGTCACCTCCTCAATGCCTGACAAGGGCGAGAAGGGTGACAATGAAGTCTCTCAACATTTGCTGGAATGCGAATATACTTTGTACATGTTTGTCTTTGTCTCATCTTGTCATTATTTGGGACTTTTCACAAAATGTACCACGGTTTGATCAGAAACGCTGTCATTTGTAGTGGCGGATCCATTCAGCTTCGGGAGACTCCGATCAAGTTATGGACGACCCCTTTGAGTTCCCAGGGGTACAGCACGAACTATCGAACAGTCCAACCTTCAAACAAACCACTGGATAGATTCACTCAGTACAGCTGCAGACACCACAGCTGCAAACACCAACAAACTTCAAGCAACCTCAACAAGTGTGCTGAAATATCCCCAGATCCAATGACACTTTTGGATTTAAGGTTTTCTGCGTTTGCGTGAGGGTTGTCTTTCTATACCAAGCTGCAAACTTCGAAGTAGCGCCCCTCAGGGAAGCTTGGCAAAGGGCCATTTCCAAAGAGCACGCAACCGAGGCCAGCACCTTTAGGATGCACACCTGCGAAAAGATTGCTGTCGGTGTTGTATGCTGATGAATGATGTGGAATCAATTGGAATCATGCTGAAGGATGGTTATTCAGTTATTCAATGCTATTGATGATGACTATGTTTATTCAGGATGGCTGATGATTCCTAGTCAGGATGGTTTCATGTCAAAATGAACAAAGTGTGCAAGTGAAACGGAAGCATTTCTAGAGGCCTGTCCTGTTTGGCGATTCAACATGATAATAACTTTGCAGTTTGAAGGATTCGAAGGCTGTGTTTGCCACAGTTCAGGACCAGAAATGGCACTGGCACAGCTGGGAACTTCAGCATCCAAGGAGAAATCCAAAGCTGAAAACACCAAACTGCACCACAGAACCACATCATCTCCCAATCTCCGCCTGTTCGCGTTGCCTTTGTCCTTCCTTCTAAGGTCACCAGAGGGCTGCACAGGCGACGGTTGAAGCCGCTCAAAGCCCCGCCCTTGGGAACCTCAACGCCCACCTCGCAGGGACGGTCTCAGGATCGGAGATCTGGACCTTCGACATTTTGAGACATTTTTCTTAGACAGTTTAGTTTAGACCTATCTATATATATATATATATATTTATTTAGATGACATCTAATCTATATACATTTGTTGTACTGTTTTAAGTGCATTTGTTTAGTACATTTTTAGACATTTTTAGATATAAATCAAATGAATTTCCATCTTGCCAAAACTATCACTCACTTAGACACTTCTTCGCTTGGCTGACGCAGATCACTGATGCTGGTGAAAATCCCTGAATCGGCTGATGGTGTTCACCTATGTTCACTGCAATCATCGCTGCTTGAACTCCCATCCATCCATCCATCCATCCATCCATCCATTCATCCATCCATCCATCCATCTACCATGGATCCCATCCATCCATATACCACGCCTCTAAGGAAACGGCCATTGGACCAGTCCCCAGATTCACAAAAGGAACCAGTGGTCCTTCCGGCACAGCTCCAGGCACTTCCACCAGCCACTGGCCATTCACCGCCAAGGCCAGATATCCAGCGGAGGCCAGGAGCCCAAGGCGGTCGGCGGAACACCAGGGCCGCGTGGGCCAATCAGAGACCAAGGAAGAGCTGCCACCTCCACCAGTTGACGATGCTCAGCGGATGAGTTCGTTAGATTTCAAACTATTAGTTTGATGAAAACTGTTTTATACATACCATTTCTTCAATTAATAATTACTTTTTGTTCTATTTTGAGTCAATCAATGCTCATGTATCTTTATGTTTGTCCTGTGGATCCCTTGTTGCTTTGCTCTTTAGGCCCGAAATCACCATGTAAAGTGGTGGAATTTTGCCAAAGAGAAGATCATCATTGATGATTGTCTCAGGTGAGCGCTAAGCCCATCACTTCAACTCACGACGTCGAGGCACCTATGCAGGCCATGCCATCGAATCCCAAACTGCAGGCAGTTGACGGCGCCTTCATAGCAGGAGGGATCAAAATTGTAGAGATTGGCAGCACCTTGCAATCTCTGAAAAACATCCTAGGTTGGGACTCCTTGCAGGTTGCCTCTTTGCAAATCAAAACCACACCTTACAAAATCTACCTTCCCCTTTGTCCTGCTAACATGTGACATGTCAAGATCCCAAAAAAATAGCAAAAATCATGCAAAATGAAGTCTCATTGTTGCAAAGTGAGAATGTGGCAAGGCCTTTTCCACAGCTTCACACCCTCACAGGCCTCAGTCACCTTGGACCCTACAGCATTGGCAGCCTGAAACCCTAAGGCAAAGCCACGAGCCACGGCCGACTCCAACCGAACCTGCCACTGGTCAGGGCGGTTCCGTCAAACTTTGACCCGTGGGTTCAATCACGTGCTCGGGATGTGAAACGCTGAGCATTCCTTCATAACTCTACCCACGTCGAAAATAGTGCCAATTCTATATTGTGGCAGACCAGACCAACAAATCTCCAGTCATCAGTCACCAATTGATGACATTCCTACGATTTCTTACGGCATGACATGTCATGGCCATTCGACATTCTCAGTCCTCAAAGTAGCTGCCAGATGGACTGCTGGGCGCCACCCCGTTGCCATAGACCATGTCCTGCGATGTAAAGAATAACTTTGGAAATGCAACTTCTGCTGACTGTAAGCCAATGAAAACCTGCAACAAAATAGAAAACTCGAACTCAAGAATGTCGGATATATGGAGACCCTCCATTGCCCATGTGCATTGTTCGAGATTTCGATAGTCTGCTTTTTGTGTACCTGTATTGACCTGTCATTGACCTGTCAAGCAGTTGCGCCTGAGAGAAAGTGTTGGATGTCCTCTTCACGAGCAACATTTCCTTGGCTCTTCTCAGGTCCACAATCGGCATCTAATCATTGAAACACAAGCTGCGCATGGAAGACCCGATTGGAAAAATTCAAGAAACTGCTTGCTTCTTGCAAAAGGCTGTCAAAAAAATGTTCAAATCTAAACCCTACCACCATGGTTTCAGGCCACGGGGTCATCAGTCCATCGACGGAAGAGCATTTCAATATCATGAGCTGATTTGATCTCCCGGGCATTGGGCGGCATGAAGGCGTTCGTTTTTTCTTTGGCCAGCAATGTTCGCATTGTTTTCGCCAGCGGTCTTCGCTTTTTGGCCAGCTTCACGGGAAATCTGGTTTAGCCCACACAACTCCTCGGGAAGAATTTCTTTTCACTTTGCACAACGAGCATTACGGCCCCACATCGCTCGGGCTTGATGCTGGGACTTTCAAAAGGTCGCCGCTCTCATTTCCGAGTCAGGCATCCACCTCAGCTGTGTCAAAGTCTTGAAGGAATAAACCTTGTATCGTACATGGCGCAATTCTGAAGCAGCGAAACAGCAACGCAAACCAAAAAATGACCACTCGGCAACTACCACAGGTAAGAACTACAAAAGCGAGAAAGAATAAGGAAATCAAAAAATCGCCGCCACCACCACCACCACCACCACCACCACCAACAACAACAACAACAACAACAACAACAACAAGAACAACAACAACAAGAACAAGAACAACAACAACAACAACAACAACAACAACAACCACGACAACGACAACAACGA
>VSDK01025142.1:387069-398476 GCA_009767595.1 Symbiodinium kawagutii
GGAGAAAAGCCAGTGGCGGGGCCGCGAGTCGAAGGGCGAGGCCGCGCGGATCGAGTGGCAATTCCGAGAGTCGCGTGGCGAGCGTGCACATGAAAACAAACAATTTAAAAGAAAAGTTTCAAGAAGAAGAAACAAACGTTTCAAAACCAAAGTTTTTCTGGGGTAAACAAACGTTTCGCGCAAATTTTGTGGCACTGTCCGGAAAACAAAAGTTGAAACTCTTCACATGCCAAGGTTTGTTTTTCACCAGTGAAAGAAACGTTTTGGGGAAAGGTTTGTTTTTGGTCCAGAAACTAACTACTATGTCCAAGGTTTTAAACAAAGGTTTTGGAAAAAACTAACTAACTAACTGCCTCAGAAAAGGTTTGTTTTCCAGGGTTTGAAACTGTTTGCTCCGGAGTTTCTTCGGAGTTTAAGGGTTTCAAACAAACGTTGAAGAAAAAGGTTTGTTACGACCATCAAAACTAAAGTTTGGACCAGCAAACGTTAGTTTCTGTAGGAAAACCTTTGTTTCGGTCTCTCTCACATCTTTCACCCACTGTGGCCGCAGCTCTAATCTTTAGTTTCCCTCTGGGAAACAAAGGTTTGGGGGAGACGGTGAAGGTTTGTTTTCCAGGGAAAAACTAACCTTTTCTAGCAGAAAACGTTTGTTTCTCCTCTAAAACAAACCCTTGGTAGTATCCCTATTGACAAATAAATATCATATATATATATATATATATATTTATTTATTTATTTATTTACACACACATACATGAAATCAATTGGAATCAAAGAATTGCGCAAGTATCCGAGCCAGTGTCTGAGACATTTGCGGTTGTGCAACCGCGATGCCTGCCAAAGGCGATGCCAGCGCCAATGCGCCTGGATCTTTCTGGCGCACTTCTGCTGTTTCTGCGCCTGCGAAACTGCCAAGCAGTGTCGAACCGCTGTCGCTGTGTTTGAACTTGGCTGTCTCTTTACATGGATCAGATCTTGATATCACTATCAGAATCTCTCTAAACCAATGAGTATCGTGTGACTACATGATGCTTTACCACTCTCTCGTTCCTTTATTGCCCGCTTAACTCCAATACCCCCGAAAAACCTGCCTTCCGCCTGGCGCGCTGGCCCCGGAAGACTGCTTGCATCCGTAGAACGGCCCAGGAATGCACGACCAGCATGTTGTACACCTTCAAATGAAACTGAGGAGCTGCGTAGCATTGCGTAGCCATAGTTGAGACTCCGATGATTCGGATGAAGCCTTTGATGTCTTCGATTTCGTTTCCCTTTTCGATGAAAGGTGCAGGCCTCCTGTCTTGCTTTGTTGCCACGATGAAAGGCTTGGAGCTTCACTGCCGCCTTGCGCTGCTGGTGCATGTGCAGCCACGCAAGATAGAACCTGCACGGGTTCCAAGTGGAGAGACCATGAGATTCCAAAAATCCCACACCATTGCTTTCAACAGCATTCCGAAGCAAAAATTGATCACATCTATTGAATTCAATAAGTTGATTGATTCGATTCGATTTTGAATTTCATTTTCGTTTCGAGGTCCCCACAGTTTGAAGAAGTCTCCGCGCCTCTTCTTGCGCCACCACCTCTGAAGTCGAGAAGCACGCTGCTTCTCCCGCTCTCTCTGGACCACCCTGCATCGTTCGTCCGTTTTGGTCCATCAGCATCGTACGCTTGTGTTTTGATGGACATGTGAGCACAAAAAAGCAGTCAAATAGGAAGGGAATACTGTACCACTGGCAAATTGTCGGTCCGCAAAGCATTCGAGACAAGCAGAAGACATGATGGGTAAAAAACTCAAGAACGGCTGTCCATTTACATCCACAGTGACACGTTGAAAATGTAGGTCACTTTCAAAGCGAACAATGTGACAACAGAAACACAATTTTTTGAAGGGTGCACGTTTCACTGCAATACGGGTTTTTTGTTGCCATTGGTTTAGTACATAACATACCCTACGGCTATACCACCCACGAATTGGACAGGCCTCAATTTTCTGGCAATCATGTTAGATGAACAGTATTGTTTTTGTTTTGTATCGTGCACAACAATTGCTTTGCACCAGGCCAAGAATCAGAACAACGAAACTGCAGTGAATACAATCAAATTTGGTGACTTCAGGCCGAAAACCCATGAATTGCAGATAGCATCTTGCTGCCTGAGCAAACCTGATTCACTGTTACCATGCAGTTGAACCCAAAACACAACCAATCAAGCTATGGCTTTTTGGCTGCAGCAACAGTCAGCCGATGTCAGCCGTGGCAAGCGTCTGTTTTGAAAGTAAAGGTGCGAACTCAAAATGAACTTACTCTCCTCGGAACCTTGTGACATGTTGAGACGGCACTTCCTTCTGTACATACCCCACCGGACCACTCCCCGAGTCACCTTCGGGCACGCCATCCCCGAAAGTGATTCTGGAGAAGTTGAGCCGCTTTCTGCTGACGATGTTGCGCCTACCGCTGTCTGGGGAGGGTCGCCAGGATTCCCAAAGTGAATAGAAACCGCAGTGATGTGATTGAAGCAAAATCAGAATGCTATCAGCATGTTTCCCAGTTGGGGACAATTCTTGAATGTGCTACATGAACGTTGATAACACAGGGAGAACTGTCGAGAACAGCGAAGCAAACAGCAAAGCCGAAATGACAAAACTCATCTGCACCTGCTGGCGCCAAGCTGTGCCGATCTTCTTTGCAGCACCATGGCGATGCATCTGGTGCCGGTGTCAGCAATTGATTTCCATGGTGTGAGCCCACCTGGAAATTAGATTTCCCTAGATGATAACTGTCGAACTCACAGCTTTTCGATTAGGTAAGCTGTCTGTCTTGGCACCGTCTCTCACCCACATCAGCAAAATTGATAGAGCGGCTGGGAGTTCCACCTATGGCCGCCCTCACTTGGGGTATCGTGCTTCAGCGCCAAACAGAATGCTTACCTCCTCCTCCAAGATCTGCAACCGCGTATTTCGCCGGGGCCGGGAGGCCACCAATGCGGCGGCCTGGCTGGGCGGTCAGCTTAGAACCAACATGATCGTGGCAATCAATCACCATCGCTCATCGACGCAGATCATAAACACAAGATCGATGGAATGCATGACTTGTACTGAGCAGCGAATACAATGACAATATTTGTTTTGGCACTCATGCAATGACTTGTGTAGCTTCGTACAGTACAATGATTCCCTGGTTTGCCGAAGTTCCTTGATCCAAATGCAACCCACAAAGCACAACGGAGCCTCCGCAAATAAGGCTTCCACTTCATCGCCAAGCCTGGCAAATGCCAAGGTCACTTCAATCAGCTTGTCCGTCATCCAACTGTTCAACTGTTCTATCCAGAAGCAAACTGGTTCTATCCACGAAAGCTCGCATCAAAAGAACGGACACAGATCAAGTGAATCAACTGTTCACTATCTGGATTTTTTCATTCTCAGTTGAACAGAGATCCTTTTCCAAAGCTCGCCATGGGGACCGGCCTGGGCTTGGCCAACAGCACGGCTTCGGAGCGTGGCAGCTCCGGCAAGGGCGGCACTTTGGCAACCCAGCCCTGGCTGTGGCAACTACCGAAGGTGGGGCTGTGCATCACGAGTGAACCGCTAGATCGCTAATAAGCTTTAGCTTGGGTTTTTTTTGTTCTAGAATCCCCTGCTTTTGATTTTTTTCAAAATGGTCGAAAGTCATATTAAGTGCTCAACATGAGCGTCTTAAGGGCTCAACGTGCCTCAACAATCCTCAACATATCCTCATCTGGGCCAAACGTCAGCTCAACTTGGCCCAAGATAGGCCTAAGCTAGGTACCAAGTAGCACCCATCTGGGCGTATGTGGGCCTCGATCGGAAACATCTTGGGTTTATCTGCAGACTATTAGGCCAAGATCAGGTCAATCTGATTCAGCCTATTTCAATAGCTGGGCCCATGTTGCAGAATCTTGGGATCTGGCGGGGCTTATCTTCAGCAATTTCTTATTTTTACCAACCTGCAGGATTTCAACCGATGGGGAAAAAATGTGCAAAACACTTTATCTTATTGCAAATAACACACTCCCCAAGCCTACTTTCATCATAATTTAGGACAGTGAATTCGAAATCTAAACAGCTCTTGTTCCAGATCTTCACTTCAGAGCCCCTTCAGGCCCCTCACAAGCCCGTCTTGCGACACATTGTGGCTAGATGGTGTCCATTTTGGAGTGTTTCGGGTCTCTAAAATGCCGCAAGATGTGGCAAAACAGAAACTCGATCTGTTTGATAGAGACTTTCAGGCCCGAAAATGGCACAAGATCTGGCAAAAGAGGGCTGAAAGGTGCCTCCAAAAGGCACAACTTGCCTTATTCACAAGAGAAACCTACCGAAGATTCGAGAAAGTCTGTATCAAATGGGTTCTCTTCGATAGAGACTTTCACGGCCTGAAAATTGCGCAAGATGGGGTAAAAGAGGGCTGAAAGATACTGTAAAAGGCACAACCTAGCTCAATATGTCGTAACAGAGACCTACCAAAGACGTTACAAACACAGGGGTCCGTTTGATAGATATTTTTGTGGCAACGGAGGGCTTAAGGGTCGCTTCAAAAGTGCGTACCATTGCGCAATGTGTGGTCAGAAGAAAACTCATCTGCAGTGGTTGTCTTGCCGAACGCGGTTCATTTCAAAACTTGGAAATGCTTGATGGTTGACTACAAGAATATGATATCTACCACGCAGTGAGAAACCGCCGAGTGCCGGTTGCTGTTGATATGATTCCCCATGTGTTGAATATTTCACCTCTTCCATCTGTGAAGTATGCCTTCAGTTTTTGCTGCTTCCCAAGGATAGCATCAAACTGGCAGAACTATTGTGCACTATTTTGTGGCACAAAGTTACTTACAAATAGTATCCATTGTGTTAGTATTTTCATGGCCGAATCCTGACGCAAAGAAGCAGAATCCAGTCGTCATGTTGCGACGCAAAAAAGTGCGGCCTCCTCGCGAGGCTCCTCCCAGGGCATCCACAGTTGCTTCATCAGTCGAAACCGGGATCAGTCGAATCTGCTCGAATAAAACACAGCATTTCTAGCTGAAACACACTGCTTTGTATACACAAAGAAGCTCATACCGCATGTTGCTGACAATTCAAAATCGGAAACTAAGGATAAGTTTGGAGCTCGATGGAATGATAGGATGTATAAAACTATGCTATGTTGGTATCTGAAACCAGTCAAGAGATTTGCTGGAGTCTGTAGAGTCGTTGTGGTTCAAATCAAAGCCTGGAGTTCACCAAAAATTGTGTGTGTCAGGTCTCCTGCCGCCGATGCTGAGCCATCTGGCACTTCCTGGCAGAACTGATGTTGTGGGAGGAATTTAAATTGGTGTAGGCGAGGGAGCCTATAGCCAACAATAGCGGGCAGACATGTGTCAATCAAGCAAAGAAAAAATGGAAGACGTCAGTTGATGCTGATCCTTCTCAAGTATTCTCAAGTCACTTCTCAGCCTCTGCTACTTTGCTACTCTACATACATAGTACCTTCTGCTGAGCTTTGTGGGAGAGACTTGTCGTATAATCTATTCATGCAGCCTGTCACGAGCATAAAAGCTTGGCCAGGTGCTAATGGAGAAGTACTATGCTCCGCTTTCTGCTAGCATTTCTTCTATCTTGCGGAGGAGCAGCGAAATAGAAGGTAGCAAAATGAGAAGGTCGTAGAGGAGCGAGGGATACGAAGCGAGAACAATAGAAAAAAACATATACAGAGACAGAGATAGAAACAGAGACGGAGACAAACAAACAGACAGGGAAACAAAGAGAAAGAGAAAGGCAAATAGGGAGAGAAAGAAGAAGAGAAAGAAGAAGAGAAAGAGAAATATAAAGAAAGAAAGAAAGAAAGAAAGAAAGAAAGAAAGAAAGAAAGAAAGAAAGAAAGAAAGAAAGAAAGAAAGAAAGAAAGAAAGAAAGAAAGAAAGAAAAAAAAAGAAAAAAAAAGAAAAAAGAAAGAAAAAGAAAGAAAAAGAAAGAGAGACCGCTCGCACATGAAAGGTCTGTACCTCTTTCCCAAGAAGAGCACGGAAACACCAAGACCGCTCTATCAAGAGAAGAAAACAAAGAGAAACAAAGGTATGCGGCAACGTTAGGCAGGAGGACAGAAAGGTGGACAGATCAAGAGAGGGAGGGAAGAAAAGAAAAGAAACATGCTGCATGTGAAAAAGAAGAATAAAACAAAAAAAATGCGAAAAAAACAGGAAAACTGAGAAATGCAGCCCACTGACCTGGCTTACTCTGGATGGTCTGTCCCCACAAACATTGGGAAACGACCTCAGCAGAGCTGAAGAGTGCCCCTGCGAGGTGGAAGCCTTGGAACTCAGATTTGCTTCTGAGCTGGGTCCTACATTTGGCTTCAGAAAGCATGTGAGATGGTTTTTTTCAAGCTGGCATTCCTCAAACCTCGCGGGCCTCAGCATGGGCCCGAACTGGTACTCCCAAAAAATGTTCTGCCGGATTTATTTTTATGTTTCGGATGGCCTTTGTCAGTGTCTTCACTGCATTTCCTTTGGAAGGTGTTTGTTTGTCGTCTCCCAACTTGACTTCAGGTCGCCTGAAACAGAACGCTGCACTGCGCATGAAATGCAACCTGTTTGCGCCCTGCCAACGAAGGAAATCCTGTTATGGAACGACATGGGTGGTAGTTGAAGAGATCTGCTTCCGGCCCGCTGCCCGGCACACTCTCATTTTGTCGGATCAAGCGGTCAGCCGTTGAATTCTTGGGCAAGGAAAGAGGACAGGGCCATCTGAAAGGAGGCAGCATCCGGCTGCAATTCTTTCCTTGCAAGTGGGGAGAGGGGGCAACGATTTTCGCACAAATGTCTGCCATTCAATCCCATGCTACAACCCTCGTGAAACAATCCTCTACCTGTTTGGCTACTCTTCAACTCAAGCAGACCTTCCAAAACCATCCACCCGACATTTCAGCACTGTTTCACCCGAAAATATGTGAACTGTATGTGAAAATATGTACATAGTTGACCATATAGAACATCTGTTTTCACAGTTCCATGTTTGCTCGTTTGCGCCTCTGTTTTTCTCCAAGCTTCTCTCTCACCGTGGCCACCAAGGCCAAGGCTTTCTGCCATTCCTGTGCTTCTGCACAAGCTTTAATGGCTTTATTGCAAACCGACAAGTTCCTCAGGTGGCGCTCACGTGATCACTTTCCAAACAAATGGCTTCCGATGAGTTAACAATAGATTAATGTTGTTTCCTAAACATATTAACAAATTGGTTTCCCAAACAATGGGTTTATCCACAGTGGCAAATGTTCACTTGAGTTGAACGATTGAACTCACTTGGTTTTTTGCTGAAATGAGAGTTTCCGTCCGCGGGTACAACAAAAAACACTCTATAAAATGGACTGCATTGATGGAAGTACCCTGATCTGTGGATGGCCATGCGCAGCGCCAAAAATAGTGTTGATTCTCAGTTCATAAATCATGAGGAGACTGAACTAACAGCTAAAAAATTCCCTGAAGTCGATCAACTCAGGAAACGACTAATCACTCCGAACTAATGGGTCAAAAACAGCTAAAACTATGGGTCAAGGCGCGGCCGGCCGCTGGAAAGGGACTCCTGCAGCTCCACAAAGGCCAAAGCCTGGAGACAGGAATCGCCACAGGGTTCTCCCATCCAAGGATTCATCATTCCAATTACCAAATGGGTGGCTGGACCATTTCAACAAACAAGCTGGACATACCAAAGAAATCCATTTGGAATATTTGCACTGCTCATTTTGGGATGTGAGAAGCCACAGGGATTTGACCCATGGCTGTGTATCTACAGATCACTTTACACACGAAACCACTCATTTGCCTGTGATATTGCACCAAATCGACCAGCCGTTGCGCTGTGTCTTATGTATGGCGTCGTTACTTTGCCCTCTTATACGCATCTAGACTCTATCTTGCCCTAGTCTGAATACTACCCATGTTGAGTCATACCTGATCTTTCTTTCCTTGTGTTTCGGGGTCGTTCTGAATCTGCTTCTTTGCTATCTGTACTCTTCCTTCCAACAGTGCTGCTGCGTACTGCAACCTGCTTGCTGCAACTTCCCACATCTAACTACTGTCTGTCAGTTCTGGATTCTTTTGGCTGCAGCACTCCAATGCATAGCACGCATTCTACCTCATCAAGTCTTTGCGTTGCGGACTACTAGTCACTACTTGTGATTTTTTTGCATAGCAAGGACAGCTCTGTATTATGAGAGGCAAAGGACGTCAAGCTTCTGCAGGTGGTGCTTCAAGCCAAGCATGATTCAAACAAGTGAACAAACATGTCCCCTTTTGCGGTTCAGACTCAGAGCTCCAAACCTCGGAAAACTGCGAAAGAACACCAAAGTAACATAAGCAAGAACTCATAAGATCGCTGAGAAGGTTCTCCGAAAAACACAGTCACTTCCCCCATGAAACCGTTCTGCCAAGACCTCCCTGATGGACCACACGGCCTGTGGCCCCGCCTGACCCCACTGGGAGTCAACGGCCATGGCATCAAGGACTGCCACAAAGATCATGCCATTAGGCTGCAACATTTCAGCCTGCCAAGTTGCCGGTTGGAAGGCATGGAAAACTACAACAGAAAAAGAGTTCGTCAAAGGTCAAAACTCAAAACTGCCTGTTGCCTTTCGGTCAAAATTCAAGACTCAAAACTACTCAGTATGAAAGGGGAGCAACGTAAAAAAAAATAAGAAAAAAAAATCCAAAGTACAGGATGTTCTACATTGTACGCACATTAAGTACTGGATGGCCGAACAAGGAGAGCAAGGAGAGCAAGTGCCCTCTCCCGCACCTGGAGCTGCCCAAACAAGTGCACGGCCCGCTGCCAGTCCAGCGCTGCCATCACTGCACCATAGCTCACCACGTTGGGAGTCAAGCCTATCCACTGATCCACTGAGACAAAGGAAAGGATTGAAAGGATTGAAAGGGTTGCTCCTGGATCTTTGGATCAAAGGAGGGAGCTGAGAGTCATAGGGTGACCCAGGGTGCCTTTGAAGTGTTGTGTCCGCAAAAGGAAAGGATCCATTTCCCAAGATATTCTAAACCTCTGCATGCAAAGCATGAGAATTGACCCGGAGCTAAGATTGAGGCTTCAAGCTTGGCCCTTCGTCATATGATGCCTCGCCTCTACGAGACAGTTGACTGAAGAGCTGCAAGCTACCCTCCCAGTAGTCACCTTCGAGGCATCACTTTTCACGAGGCAGATGCTTGGGAGATGTTGGGAGAGCGAGAAAAAAGCAAACTGTTGGGAGCTATAAAAATGTCAGAAAAGGAAACAAAAATGGTTTGCATCTCAGGGATGATCAGAGAGCACTCAAAGTGGCAACACTTCGCTTGTAACTTCGCTCCCTGGTCTTTAAAATGACACAGCTCCACTTAGCCAAAACAGCGAAAACGCAAATAAAAACTTCCTCAGGATTGGGTTACTGATCATGAATGGTTGCCAAGAAAGACGGCTTGCTATGGAATCGTAGACAAAGGCTGGTAAGACTTGATCGGTGTTCAACTCTTGCCTTGGCAAGCGCTGATGGCTGCATTGTAGGTGATCAGATTCGGCTCCAACTGCAGCCTTTCGACCTGTCAAGAATTCGATCTGCTGATGCAGTTGACTCCCAAATACTCTCTTTCAAGATAACTTTGTAATGCGTAGCCTGGAAATAGATTCAGATCTGTCAAATATTTGAAGTATGGAGGGCGGTAGGAAAAGACTCCAGGAAACCTTTACAGCGGGTCACAGTCCCAGATTGTTTGGCCCCCGCTTGGGCACCCAGGCTCTTGATCCATCCCAATACCCCACCAAACCGAAGTCCCATGCCTCTTCAAAGAAGTGCAAAGCACAAGGCCATTCCCCAGCATTTCCACACGCGCTGATCAGGGCTGAACAAGTGATGACATTGGGTTGCAGAGCTTTCTGGGCACTCAAGTCAAGTAAGACCAAAGCCTGTTCCCACTCACTCGCTTTCTCACAAGCACTGATTCCAGCGTCAAAAGAAATGATGTCGAGCTGCAACTCCTTGTTCTCCATCTGGCTCAACAGCACGAGGGCTTTTTCCCACTCCTGAATCAAGGATCTTGCCATTTTGTCACTGGGAAATGCAGCTGAAAAGTGATGTCACATGTTCAACAAGGACACAAATAGATATGTAATTCAAGAATAAACAAAAAGTAAGAAAGTCTCTGGCTGATGCTGAGAGAGCGAACAACATATCTGAATTCCTCTACTTCCCGCATCCCCTGAAATCCTATGGTTCGATTCTCTCCAGCATCAGCCACAAGTGTCAAATTCCAAAGGTCGATTGCCTTCTCACAGCTACTGATGGCAGCATTGTAGCCTTGGCTGAGTTGTGAAGGGCAGACATTCGCAATGACCAATTTCCATCAGGAAATCGCAGGTGAATGACTATGTTGATCCAGTTAACTGAGAGCTGAAGCAATCCTGCTTTGAATTGGTAGACAAAAGAAAAAATTGAAACAACTTTAGATCCCTCGTCATAGAAAAAAGGCAAATCTGAGGACTCATCGTTTCCGAGTGGTACATTCACTCATGTTGCTTGTCCTACTCTGATTATCACAACACGTGCTGCTACCACCGAATGTCAGAAGGGAAACACTGACAAAATAGTTTATCTGACCGTTGGATTGGTATTGCGGCAAGTATTTCAAGACCACAGCTACTGAGACTACGTCACATGTAAATAACATAGTAATTGTATAATATAGTACACTCCAAGAATAAATAAGATCACATGAGATGGCATGATATGATATAACAGAATATAGTAGTTTGATACAATACATATAATCTAAGCCTCTAAGGTCAGATAGGATATTATGATATGATGTAACATCACAGAATATAACATAATATATTCCAATAGAATCTAATCTCAATTGGTCATGATATGATTTAACACAATAATGATCAATACAGTATAATATCATAATATGATATAACGTAATGTGGTAATGTATGCTTGACTATATCCTATCATAATCCATTGTATCATATTGTGATTCTAAATATGACCAAAGATTATGCGTACAATATGTCATACTATGTTTGTAATCACATATATGCATGTGAGCGAAGCTCAATCTTTGATGGTAGGCTCAAAGTCATCTGAATTGGGTGAATATAATATCGTTTTGCTAGTTTTGACATGTCAGTTTTATACTCGTTTTTGTGGTGAATGTCTTGTTTTTGGTTTTATTCCCCACCTGTCAGGTGAGGGTTGTTAGATTTTATCACAGCTGACTCCTCCTCCTCCTCGTCCTCCTCCTTCCGCCTCCGCCTCCTCAACCACGACCATGCACGACTAGTGGTCGCTGCCGGGCCTCAACCACGACCATGCCCGACTAGTGGTCGCTGTCGGACCTCAACCACGACCATCCGCGGCCAGTGGTCGCTGCCGGACCTCAA
>VSDK01025142.1:399319-411819 GCA_009767595.1 Symbiodinium kawagutii
ATGTCAGAAAGAATGTCAGAAGAGATTTCAGAAAGAATGTCAGAAGAGATGTCAGAAAGAATGTCAGAAGAGATGTCAGAAAGAATGTCAAAAGATATGCCAGAAAGAATGTCAGAAGAGATGTCAGAAAGAATGTCAAAAGATATGCCAGAAAGAATTTCAGATAGAATGTCAGAAGATTTGTCAGAAGACATGTCAGAAAGAATGTCAGAAGATATGTCAGAGAGAATGTCAAAAGATATCCGCCGACCCCGTTTGCAACAGGGGAGAGCGCCCAAGAAAGTAGACTTGGCCATCGGGTCACACGTGTTCCCCGGTGGATGTCTAAGAATGCGACATGTCAGGGGTCTCCAACGATCTGCTTTTTAACGGATTTCGAAAGCAACGTTAGACCCGAAGCCCTGGCCTCAAATGCCTCCGCAGCACCGGGTTACGAGAATCCCGGCTTTTAACAAGATTTTTTCTCTTCCATGACTTTTTCCAATGATTGTTAACAGGTTTCGAAAGCAACGTTAGACCCGAAGCCCTGGCCTCAAATGCCTCCGCAGCACCGGGTTACGAGAGCCTTGGCTTTTAACAGGTTTTTTTCTGTTCATGCAATGACTTTTTCCAATGCAATGACTTTTTCCAATGATTTTTAACGGGTTTCGAAAGCAACGTTAGACCCGAAGCCCTGGCCTCAAATGCCTCCGCAGCACCGGGTTACGAGAGTCTTGGCTTTTACGAGATTTTTTCCTGTCCACCAACTTTTTCCAATGGTTTCTTTACGGGTTTCGAAAGCAACGTTAGACCCGAAGCCCTGGCCTCAAATGCCTCCGCAGCACCGGGTTACGAGAGTCTTGGCTTTTACGAGATTTTTTCCTGTCCACCAACTTTTTCCAATGGTTTCTTTACGGGTTTCGAAAGCAACGTTAGACCCGAAGCCCCGGCCTCAAATGCCTCCACAGCACCGGGGTACGAGAGTCTTGGCTTTTAAGAGGTTTTTTTTTGTTGAATGACTTTTTCCCATGCTTTCTAACGGGTTTCGAAAGCAACGTTAGACCCGAAGCCCTGGCCTCAAATGCCTCCACAGCACCGGGGTACGAGAGTCTTGGCTTTTAAGAAGTTTTTTTCTGTTCAAGCAACGTTAGACCCGAAGCCCTGGCCTCAAATGCCTCCGCAGCACCGGGTTGCGAGAAGCTTGGCTTTTAAGAAGTTTTTTCTGTTCAATGACTTTTTCCAATGTTTTTTAACGGGTTTCGAACGCAACGTTAGACCCGAAGCCCTGGCCTCAAATGCCTCCGCAGCACCGGGTTACGAGAGCCTTGGCTTTTAACAGGTTTTCTTATGTTCACGCAATGGCTTTTTCCTTTTTTCTAACGGGTTTCGAAAGCAACGTTAGACCCGAAGCTCCGGCCTCAAATGCCTCCGCAGCACCGGGGTACGAGAGTCTTGGCTTTTAAGAGGTTTTTTTCTGTTCAATGACTTTTTCCTAGCTTCTTAACGGGTTTCGAAAGCAACGTTAGACCCGAAGCTCCGGCCTCAAATGCCTCCGCAGCACCGGGGTACGAGAGTCTTGGCTTTTAAGAGGTTTTTTTCTGTTCAATGACTTTTTCCTAGCTTCTTAACGGGTTTCGAAAGCAACGTTAGACCCGAAGCTCCGGCCTCAAATGCCTCCGCAGCACCGGGGTACGAGAGTCTTGGCTTTTAAGAGGTTTTTTTCTGTTCAATGACTTTTTCCTAGCTTCTTAACGGGTTTCGAAAGCAACGTTAGACCCGAAGCCCTGGCCTCACCTCCACAGCACCGGGGTACGAGAGTCTTGGCTTTTCAGAAGTTTTTTCTGTTCAATGACTTTTTCCCATGCTTTTTCACGGGTTTCGAAAGCAACGGTCAACGTTAGACCCGAAGACCTGGCCTCAAATGCCTCCGCAGCACCGGGTTACGAGAGCCTTGGCTTTTAACAGGTTTTCTTCTGTTCACGCAATGACTTTTTCCAATGATTTTTAACGGGTTTCGAACGCAACGTTAGACCCGAAGCCCTGGCCTCAAATGCCTCCGCAGCACCGGGTTACGAGAGCCTTGGCTTTTAACAGGTTTTCTTCTGTTCATGCAATGACTTTTTCCCATCCTTTTTAACGGGTTTCGACGGTTTCGAAAGCAACGTTAGACCCGAAGCCCCGGCCTCAAATGCCTCCGCAGCACCGGGGTACGAGAGTCTTTGCTTTTAAGAGGTTTTTTTCTGTTCAATGACTTTTTCCAATGCTTTTTGACGGATTTCGAAAGCAACGTTAGACCCGAAGCCCTGGCCTCAAATGCCTCCGCAGCACCGGGTTACGAGAATCTCGCCTTTTATAACAGGATTTTTTCTCTTCCATGACTTTTTCCAATGATTGTTAACGGGTTTCGAAAGCAACGTTAGACCCGAAGCCCTGGCCTCAAATGCCTCCGCAGCACCGGGTTGCGAGAAGCTTGGCTTTTAAGAAGTTTTTTCTGTTCAATGACTTTTTCCAATGTTTTTTAACGGGTTTCGAAAGCAACGTTAGACCCGAAGCCCCGGCCTCAAATGCCTCCGCAGCACCGGGTTACGAGAGTCTTTGCTTTTAGCAAGATTTCTTCTGCTCAATGAATTTTTCCCATGATTTTAGCGGTGTTCCCTAGCGACATTAAGCCCACGGCCGTGGCTCTCGCATTCCATGGCATCCGGAAACTCAACGCTTGGCCATCGGGTCACACGTCTTCCCCGGTGGATGTCTAAGAATGCGACATGTCAGGGGTCTCCAACGATCTGCTTTTTAACGGATTTCGAAAGCAACGTTAGACCCGAAGCCCTGGCCTCAAATGCCTCCGCAGCACCGGGTTACGAGAGCCTTGGCTTTTAACAAATTTTTTTCTGTTCATGCAATGACTTTTTCCAACGCAATGACTTTTTCCCATGCTTTTTAACGGGTTTCGAAAGCAACGTTAGACCCGAAGCCCTGGCCTCAAATGCCTCCGCAGCACCGGGTTACGAGAGTCTCGGCTTTTAACAGGATTTTTTCTCTTCCATGACTTTTTCCAATGATTGTTAACAGTTTTGAAAGCAACGTTAGACCCGAAGCCCTGGCCTCAAATGCCTCCGCAGCACCGGGTTACGAGAGCCTTGGCTTTTAACAAATTTTTTTCTGTTCATGCAATGACTTTTTCCAACGCAATGACTTTTTCCCATGCTTTTTAACGGGTTTCGAAAGCAACGTTAGACCCCAAGCCCTGGCCTCAAATGCCTCCGCAGCACTGGGTTACGAGAGTCTTGGCTTTTAAGAGGATTTTTTCTGCTCAATGACTTTTTCCAATGTTTTTTAACGGGTTTCGAAAGCAACGTTAGACCCGAAGCCCTGGCCTCAAATGCCTCCGCAGCACCGGGTTACGAGAGCCTTGGCTTTTAACAGGTTTTCTTATGTTCATGCAATTTTTTTCTTTTTTAACGGGTTTCGAAAGCAACGTTAGACCCGAAGCCCTGGCCTCAAATGCCTCCGCAGCACCGGGTTACGAGAGTCTTGGCTTTTAAGAATTTTTTTCTGTTCAATAACTTTTTCCCATGCTTTCTAACGGGTTTCGAAAGCAACGTTAGACCCGAAGCCCTGGCCTCAAATGCCTCCGCAGCACCGGGTTACGAGAGTCTTGGCTTTTAAGAATTTTTTTCTGTTCAATAACTTTTTCCCATGCTTTCTAACGGGTTTCGAAAGCAACGTTAGACCCGAAGCCCTGGCCTCAAATGCCTCCGCAGCACCGGGTTACGAGAGTCTTGGCTTTTAAGAATTTTTTTCTGTTCAATAACTTTTTCCCATGCTTTCTAACGGGTTTCGAAAGCAACGTTAGACCCGAAGCCCTGGCCTCAAATGCCTCCGCAGCACCGGGTTACGAGAGTCTTGGCTTTTAACAAGTTTTTTTCTGTTCAATGACTGTTTCCAATGTTTTGTAACGGATTTCGAAGGCAACGTTAGACCCGAAGCCCTGGCCTCAAATGCCTCTACAGCACCGGGGTACGAGAGTCTTGGCTTTTAAGAGGTTTTTTTCTGTTCAATCACTTTTTCCCATGCTTTTTAACGGGTTTCGAAAGCAACGTTAGACCCAATGACTTTTTCCCATGCTTTTTAACGGGTTTCGAAAGCAACGTTAGACCCAATGACTTTTTCCCATGCTTTTTAACGGGTTCCGAAAGCAACGTTAGACCCGAAGATCTGGCCTCAAATGCCTCCGCAGCACCGGGTTACGAGAGTCTTGGCTTTTAAGAGGATTTTTTCTGTTCAATGACTTTTTCCCATGCTTTTGAACGGGTTTCGAAAGCAACGTTAGATCCAATGACTTTTTCCCATGCTTTTTAATGGGTTTCGAAAGCAACGTTAAACCCGAAGATCTGGCCTCAAATGCCTCCGCAGCACCGGGTTACCAGAGTCTTGGCTTTTAAGAGGTTTTTTCTGTTCAATGACTTTTTCCAATGTTTTTTTAACGGGTTTCGAAAGCAACGTTAGACCCGAAGCCCTGGCCTCAAATGCCTCCGCAGCGCCGGGTTACGAGAGTCTTGGCTTTTAAGAGGTTTTTTTTGTTCAATGACTTTTTCCCATGCTTTTTAACGGGTTTCGAAAGCAACGTTAGACCCGAAGCCCTGGCCTCAAATGCCTCCGCAGCCTCGGGTTACGAGAGCCTTGGCTTTTAACAGGTTTTCTTCTGTTCATGCAATGACTTTTTCCAATGTTTTTTAACGGGTTTCGAACGCAACGTTAGACCCGAAGCCCTGGCCTCAAATGCCTCCGCAGCACCGGGTTACGAGAGCCTTGGCTTTTAACAGGTTTTCTTATGTTCATGCAATGACTTTTTCCTTTTTTTAACGGGTTTCGAAAGCAACGTTAGACCCGAAGCCCTGGCCTCAAATGCCTCCGCAGCACCGGGGCACGAGAGTCTTGGCTTTTAAGAAGTTTTTTTCTGTTCAATGACTTTTTCCAATGCTTTTTAACGGATTTCGAAAGCAACGTTAGACCCGAAGCCCTTGCCTCAAATGCCTCCGCAGCACCGGGTTACGAGAGTCTTGGCTTTTAAGAGGATTTTTTCTGTTCAATGACTTTTTCCAATGCTTTTTAACGGATTTCGAAAGCAACGTTAGACCCGAAGCCCTGGCCTCAAATGCCTCCGCAGCCCTGGGTTAGGAGAGTCTTGGCTTTTACGAGATTTTTTTCTGTCCACCAACTTTTTCCCATGCTTTTTAACGGGTTTCGAAAGCAACGTTAAACCCGAAGATCTGGCCTCAAATGCCTCCGCAGCACCGGGTTACGAGAGTCTTGGCTTTTAAGAGGATTTTTTCTGTTCAATGACTTTTTCCAATGTTTTTAACGGGTTTCGAAAGCAACGTTAGACCCGAAGCCCTGGCCTCAAATGCCTCCGCAGCACCGGGTTACGAGAGTCTTGGCTTTTAAGAGGTTTTTTTCTGTTCAATGACTTTTTCCCATGCTTTTGAACGGGTTTCGAAAGCAACGTTAGACCCGAAGCCCTGGCCTCAAATGCCTCCGCAGCACCGGGTTAGGAGAGTCTTGGCTTTTAAGAGGATTTTTTCTGTTCAATGACTTTTTCCCATGCTTTTGAACGGGTTTCGAAAGCAACGTTAGACCCGAAGCCCTGGCCTCAAATGCCTCCGCAGCACCGGGGTAAGAGAGTCTGGCGATGTCCGACACCCGCGCGCCCAACCCCCAGCCGTTCTGGCCAGGGGTCGGCGGCACGGGGCGGTAGCCCTTAAATGTCAGAAAGAATGTCAAAAGGTATGCCAGAGAGAATGTCAGAAGATTTGTCAGAAAGAATGTCAGAAGGTATGTCGGAGAGAATGTCAGACAAAAGTGGAGCCAACAAGCGGTGATGACATGACATGGTGGGGATCACTCGAAGTAAAGTAATTTTGGGGGTTTTAATCAAGTTCTGAAACCCTACAACCCTCCGAATACTAAACATGATAACGTAAATTTTGAGCATATCTCATGTAGATATATTTTACATACGTATGTTGTGTTAGCTCGATAGGTACGGAAGCATCACTATGTCATATCACTATGTTAAATTCTGAAATTAAGAAACTGATTGCATCTGCTTGAAGTTTCTCTTCCTCCAAATCGTCCAGCAATATGAAGGCCTGCCACCAAGCGGAAGTTTTCTCGCAAGCGCTGATTGCTGCATTGTAACCAATGATGTCCTTACAGCGATTCAAGGACTGGGAGCTAAGCTCCACATTTGCTTGCAAGCCAAGGGGAAAAAACAAAAAACAAGAGTTAATGTTGGAAAATGTTGGAAATGTCTAAGCTTGAATTTATGAAAAGTTGAAAAACTCGAGATTCTTGCTGAAGATGTTGTAGTTGGACTTCCTTGAGCAGATCCAAGGCTTGTGTGAGCAGAGCAGAATTTCCTCGGTGGCTGAGACATGCATGTCTAGGGTCTAGGGGTACCGATCATTCTCTGCGACCTTTGCCACTACAAATATTGTAAATGATACCACGCTAAACTCCAAGGGTCCACAAGCCTGGATGGCGCTGTTGTAGGTGATGGTGGTTGCTTCCAGACTCTGAGTCTCCAACTCACAGAGGAGTAGTATGGCTTCAGGACCCATTTCTGCATTTCCACAGGCGCTGACAGCAATGTTGAAGCTGCTGATGTCTGCTTCGACCTCTGGGTCTTCTAGTAGCTCAATGCACTCCACCCATCGAGCAGCGTTACAACACGCATTCATGGCTGCATTGTAGGCGAGAGTGTTTGGCTTCACCTTTCCAGCGCTTCCACATGGTTCCACAGCTTCACAACCTTTTCAAGAGTAAAACAAAGGAAGCATATTCGGATGTATTTCTGTACCACTGAACATGATCGAAATATCTTCAGTGTACTTTAAGTACAAGGGGTGGCAGAGTCATCTAAGTCCATGGCTTTTGCAACATCAACCGCAAGCGCTTGTTTTCAAGCCCTACCTGCTTCGTTCTCAAGTCTTCCAACAGAAACACTGCCTCCTCCCACATGGCATTGAGTGCGAAGGCCCCCATCAATGCACCATGCGTCAGAGTGTTATCCAGCCTTTTGGCTCCCACCAGTTGGTGCAAAGCCACGGCTTTCTCCAGCATTTTTGCAAGCGCGAATGGCAGCAGCGAGGCTGTTGGCATCTACATCGACCTGGGAGGGACGAATCTCTTGCCCGCCCAAGTCCAGAAACCCACAGAAACCGACTTCAACCACTACACCCCAAAAAGAACAGCCCAAGACCCCAGGATCGCAGGATGCCCCAGGATGCCAAATGCGGAGCACCTGCTGTTTGCCCATGACGTTCAAGAGCTCCAAGCTTTGCTCCCACTGCACAGCTTTCTCCAGAGAGATGATCACAGCGTTGTAACTGGCCACATCCAGGTCTTTACCCCGTAGCAACCTCGAAGGATAGCCCGTTGTACAACCAAACTTCTGAAGGCCGTAAGTCCAGAGACAAATGGAACATGACAATTTGCAATTGGAAGGGAGGGAGAACCACAAAGAGGACACGGAAAAGGAAACAAAGGGCCTAGTAAAGGGTTTCAAACTGCAGAAAATCACGGGGTTCCCACAAATCTGAAAGTGAGCTCGAGCAACTGCAAAGCTTCTTGCCATCTTTCAGAGTTCCCACAGGCTCGGAGAGTGTTGAAATATACAATGGCATCAGGCTCCAGCCCATTGACCTCGGCCTCCTTTAAGTATGCAAGCGCTTGCTCCCAATTCCCCGCTTGATTGCATGCACCAACTGCTGCACCGTAGTGAATTATGTCTGCCAAACGCATTTCTTGAAGCTCAGAGAATAGAGACAAGACCTGCAGCGACTGAAAGATTGTATTCAGTTACGAGCGTTCAGAACCGTTTTCATACTCAATTCCTTGAAACATCAACGCTCGGAATGGCTGGGTTGTTTGGATGGCAGAGGGCGCTCAAAGATGCACCAAAGTGCTTTAGAAACTCCCTTTGCGGCAACCACCCAACACAGCCGGCGAATTCGGAATGCTGCCTGTGTCCATGCTGAAGCTTTGTCACAGGCACTGACAATGGCATTGTAGAAGATCATGTCAGGAGCAAGGCCCTGCACCACTGCCATCTGGTCACCTTCCTCTTGACTTGTAAAGCTATAGCAGCTCTGGATAGCTATAGCAGCAATGGCTTCCAGACGTCTGGTTTGAAATATAATTAACTATAGTTAACTATAGTTTAGCTATAGCAGCTATTGATGATATAGTTGGTATCATACACTTGGTATCGATTCGTATCGATGGTTTGTGGGCACCTGCTCCTTGAAGTCGCTGAAAAGATGGATGACGTGTTGCCAGGGTGCAACCGATTGCCCATTGACACCTCAGATGAATTTCTTGGGTCAAAAACTTAGTCACTTCTTGCTTGTTGAAGAGTCGAAGAGAGTCATGGAGCCACTAATCCACCAATTGCTGCTGCCACTCCAAGGTAATGAACTTCTTAGATGATTGGACCGCACCAAAGTCGACAGTTTTACAATTGTCTACCATTTTGCTCCAATTATCTGCCAATTTGTCAGTCAGTGCAAGAGGATATCCCTGCCATACATGGCTCGTTGCATGAAGATTCAGGAAGTTCGACCAAAAGTTGCTACACATACCGTTTGGCTGTGGTTGAGACAGTTGAGACTTGAAAATCATACGAGGTGCCAATGTTGCACGCAGACGCAGCGGCTGTATACCTCACAGCATTGACAGCTGTCTATGACAGCTATGGCTAAATGCCGCTCCTTTCAGAAACAAGCGAAAGAAACAGCATGTCAAGGCCGGCAAGCTGAAGTTTTGAATGCAATACTTCAGCGCAATAAGAAGGACGCATCTTCACAAGCAAAGCTTTCCTATCCTCCAAAAACTCGTGATGGAAGTTTCCCAAGTCTAGATATGAGCTCATTTGTCGTCCGGCATACTTTTTGAATTAATTTGGCGTGTTTCAAGACAAATCTTTCTCCTCCGCCCACTAACGTTGCCGAAGATTTCTTGCTTGAAACAACACCTTTCTGTGGGCTATGGCTATGGCTTGTGCTGTCGCCATATTCCTGAGACAATCAGTTGCCAATCTATCCGATGAATCAATGGCGGTGATCCCAAAGTTTCAACGAGTCACAGCAGCCAAACCAACCAGCTGCAGCTTGCCAAGTGGCACCACAGCATTGCTTTCAACTTGCTTTTGTCGCAAGTCGTCCAGCAGTGCCACAGCCAGAGGCCATTCCGCATTTGCGCCGCAGGCAGAAATCGCCGTGCCGTACGTGTAAATGCTGGGCTGCAATGCGTTTGCCTGCCACAATATCAAGTATCGTAGATCAGCAGATTAGTTCGCAGGTACAAAATGGTACATGCGGTACTGATACTCCCCAGAACATATTCTGTGTCGCATGAAAGACACCGAAGAAGAGCGAGGACAAACTACAATGTATGATTTTTTGGAAGCTGTGAAAGTTGCCGCTTTCACCAGCAGGCTAGTGTAAAACTTCAAGTCAATAGGATTCTTTAGTATGAGTATGAGTCAATAGGATTCTTGAGTTCAATAGGATTCTTGAGTACCAGGATGTTTCAAGAACACCATAGTTGGAAAAGGTTTCTCAGCATCCCATTTTCCCATATCCTGCCCTTGCTGTCAAACCTGCACCCGGCCTGTACTGTTCCAAGTAAACTCAGCACGCGCTGCCATTCCAAAGCCCTCTCGCAGGCACGAAGGGCCGCATTATAGCATATGATGTTCGCTTCCTTGGGATGCAGGGATTGCTTTCAAAGACCACAAGAAAACATTTTTTCAGCGAATCAGTAGCAAGGTCTCATGTCAGGTGCCACAAAAACACTGAGGTCAACTTGGACCTGCCGAGACGTCCAAGGCTCAACTTGATTCGCCTGGGCCGAGAGAAGCAGCTCGACTGCCGTTTCCCACTGTGCACCCATGGCCATGGCACTCACCCCAGCGCCCAATGTCACGACGTCCAGCCCCACGGAGGCCTGCAACAGATCATGTCTCAGGGGATGCCATTCCATCGGATTCCCAAGATCTATTTCACTCCCGAAACTTAGATTCTTTGGCATCATTCCACCATCTTGGCTATGGCTATGATGGAATAACGTCACATTGGACGTTCACCTCTTGATGAGAATTCTCTGTCTTGGTCCTGGCTGCATAGATGCTCCTGCAGTTGGTCTGTGACTATCCCCATTGCTTTAGGAAAGCACCTGCAGGGCACCTGTCACGTCCTGTCACCGGTTCTATCTCGTGTGTCCATGTGTGTCCAACCTCCAAATACAGCTTGCATTGCTAACACATCAATCCTCCACACCTGAGCATCTCGTAGTAGGAGTAGAGCCAGCTCCTAACTTGTCGATCAACGAGACAAGGAAGGCCAGACACCAACCCTTGACCGAAAAGCTCACTTGTCCCTGCCAAACGTTCAAAATCCTTTCCTTTCTTGGTCACTTCAGAGGCAATGCTAACCAATGAACAGGGAAATTCAATATCTGCAATGTCCTCTTTGTCCTCAGCTGAACCACCACTCCGGCACCCAAAGCACTGCTCTGCCAAGTGTCCCAATCGCCTCTGCGCTTACATCTTTGCACTGCTCGACCATAGTCGAATCTATTCGGAGCTGGTACCTCCTCTTTCAAAACTTGCTCCAGCAAAGACATTGGGAAGGCAAAACAAGACCAAATGTCCTGCCATTGCTTTTGCTTGCGCCAAAACTGAGGCACAGATCCGACACGGCTTCATCCCTTCCCCCAAGGCAAATGTATGAAAATTTGGATGTCATGTTGTCAGGAATCTTTGCAACAGGTGTCTGTCAATCTATGCCAACCTCCCACTTTGCACCAGCACCCCGAAAGCATCACTTCAGGTCCCCCCACCCAAACAGCTGCAGAGGCCAAGAAGAACCATTCTTTCAATGTTATCCTTGTGATGTGAGTGATCCTTGTGATGAGATCATGTCTGTGAAGTTGCTGACACTGCTTCTGTAGATGTTGATACGTCAGCGCCCATCGTGCACGTCTCAGATCTTTATCGCTGATGTAAGCCTTCATGCCTGGAGCCAAATGTCGGTTGTGTCTGAGGAACTGCCATCTTTCTTACAACTTTTGATTGGCACTCTTTCCTTAGTCTGCTTTTTACATCCTTTTTACATCTCTTTCACAGCAGCAACTTCATTGTTTTCTTTCGCAGAAGCGACGTCAATAGGAAGTCTCCACTTAAATGTGGACGAAGCGCGAACACACCGCTGCGACAGCCATCTGTCCAGCATCAACATGCATCAACTAGTTGCGTTGATTTGGAGAAAAAACAACTGGTGGCATGATGTGGCATGTCTATTCAAAAAAAGAAGCAGGAGTTCCCTCTAGAAGATTTGCACCAGACAGATCTGGACAGTGGACTCATGATTCAGAGCCTCAACGAATTTAATGCATGCACGGTGCAATATCGCAAAGGATGCTTGTTTGGCTCTTGCAGGAGAGATTAGGGATCTGTCACATTGTTGATCATCATCTGGAGTTTACAGTTTGGGTTGGACATATTTCTAGCCCACCACTTCTTTCGTCCTTCGATTGCTGCTCCAAAATGCACAAAAATCTCTCAGCAACCCTCCATAGATATTCTGACCTGGCAAAAGTTTCTCCGCAACATCTGTGCGACAGATGTGTTCTGACGAGGTGTCGCTCCCAGGAAAGACTTGATGAACCAGCCCCTGAAGACTCATGCGATGGCAACTTGCAAACTGACAAGTGGATTTGCTATTGTTCCAATCGCTATTCCCCTTCCTGTTCCTGCTGCTGTTGTTGGTGACCTGGTTGTTACGTGGTTGGCGGACCTGGATCTCTGTATCGGATTCCTGTCGGCTCCGCTCCGGCCTCACCGCAGGGCTGCTGGCACCTGCCTGAGCCAACTGCCACTGGGCACCTGCGTTGGCACGCCGTTCCCGCGTGGCCTGGACTGGCTGAGAACTTGAGTCCGAGGAAAGATAAGGAAAGCCAAGTATATATAAATAATATATAGGTATGTTTGTATATGTATATATATATATATATATATGTGTGTGTGTGTGCGTATAGTAGGTAAATCACATCAGATCGTATTAGATTATGTTATATTAGATTATATTCGGCACAGGGAAATGAAGGCCATGATTGTCTGAATGCATTGAGGGTGTTGACCAATGAATCACATCAGATCGTATTAGATTATGTTATATTAGATTATATTCGGCACAGGGAAATGAAGGCCATGATTGTCTGAATGCATTGAGGGTGTTGACCAATGAAGCTGTGATTTTTTGAACACAAGCCCAATCCAAAAAACCAAGGCGCGGGAGGCAAAGGAAAAGTCTGACCAAAACTTTGAGACCGTCAACTTGGTCAACCAAGGGATGCGGCATCATAACCTTCGTATGTGTCGCGGGTGAACCTTGAGAGTTGAAAAGGCCCAAAGTGACAGTGCTGAAATGGGTCGGTTAAAGGACCAAACAAGCACT
>VSDK01025142.1:416819-419319 GCA_009767595.1 Symbiodinium kawagutii
CAAAAGAAGGGGAAAATATTCAAACAGAAGGCGTTTCTGCTGAACACAAGACATGTTCTGGCCCTTATCCCTTTGAGCAACGCACATTGGCCCAACAGGGCCACGTTTCTGCACCTTTTCCGCCTGGCACCATGGTGTTCCTATTGCAAGTTCTTCAAGAAGAATGTCAATGATATTCGAGCTGCAAAGCTCTTCCTTCCGTAGCAAGATGGCAAGAGATGTCGTCAGAAAGGACCCCGTCCTGTCCCTGTTGTCAAAGCCTGGGTGAGGATGTTTTGCAGCGCTGCATCACTAATCTCCAGGGCAGCATTTTGCAAGGTGTCCTCAACTTCAGACAAATAGTTGACTTTCAGCCGTTTCTCTAGTATCGGGGCCCAACGAATTTCTTTCAGTAGCAGCATCAAACACTAGTCACTGGCCAGCCACTGGCCGGAAGCACAACATTATTGAATCCGGTGCAGGGCCAAACCCAAGGTCACAAGCCACCAAAAGACCGTCCATACTTTAGTCATTGTCTCCAAAGGTGTGTGTGTGTGTATGTGTGTGTGTGTCTGTGTGTGTGTGTGTCTGTGTGTGTGTGTGTCTGTGTGTGTGTGTCTGTGTGTGTGTGATGAACAAGACCATAGACAAGTCTGGCAGGCACTGAGAGCACGTCCGGACAAGGAGAAGAGACGGGCGAAACGATGGAGAAGTCGAAGACACATCAGGAACTGTCGGTCACACGGCGCACGGAAACCAAGCATTGCCCCTCACAAGGCATCAGAAGACAAAGAGCAAATGGTAGACAAATGAGACACAGTCAGCAAAAAAACAGGAACAGTCCATCTAGAAGTCTAGAGAATCCAGAGATGCAGGACAAAACTGAGACAAAACAGGTAATCATCGATCACAAGGCAGAACCAGAGACATTTGAATAAAAATTGCAATCCAAGTATCATCCCTCAAGACTAGAGACAATTGCGAAACAAATGTTTGCAAATGTGTACAGGACGGCAGAATTCCCCCCATCAGTGTGGTGCCCACGGATGTCCTCCACCTTTTTGGTCAAGTGCTTCAATGTGCTTTCCGTATGTTGCGTCTGCTGCTTGCTGGCCTCTTCCAAGCTGGTCCTGGCTCATGTGTAGTCACTGTATCTATTTTGCAGCATATATATAATATAGAGTATGACGTATATCCGTATATTATCATAGATCGTCGTGTATATGTAGCGTTATGCATAGTATCATATATAGAATAACATAATATCATATAGAGTAGTAATGGTTGATCATGGTTGCAGAACCCGTTGATCCGAAGTTTGGATTGTTTTTTGATCACTTTAAAAAAACTTGCTGAGAAGAAGTTGGTAGTCTGATTGGAAGAAGTTTCAATGTGTTGAAATCGCCATGACTGAGCATCATCAAACCCTGAGTGGAATTATGTGACTCTGGAGTTATCATGAACGCGCGGTGGAGTGAACGATTTTCAGCCAAGCAACAAATGTTGCTCTAGCTGTTGCATTACCGTCTTCGTACTCTGCTGAAGCCTTGGACTGGAATCTGCAGGACTCTGGTTGTTGGCAGCGAGGTCAAGCTGGTCATAATCAAAGCTCTTGATGGCATGTCTTGCAATAGTGCACTGTCCGCAGAATGCCCATCAGTTCAAATCTGTTTGGAGACCCATTTCCACCCAAGATCTGGGCAACGTAATCATGCTGTGTACTTTTCCAAGGTCTGTTGGGGTATCTCATGCTCTCAGTAATCCTTGGAGGTCTGGGTTTCTGGCTCTGAGGACAAGACCTGGCATCGATCAAGCTGGACGCCACATGATGCTGCCACATTTTAATCGTTGATCCATTGGTTGATCCCCCTTCTTTCGCCGTGAAAAAGGAGGTAGTTCCTTTTTGAGTTCCCGAAAACGATCCAAAAGATCACTCTTTGAGAAGAAATCCTCTTTCTTGGGCGATGGTGTCACATTCCTCTGCTACGCACGACTGCTTGCCTTCCACGTCTCTGCGCACCACGCTTCCCAACTGCTCCCGAAAGTTGCAGACAGTACATCATACAGGTTTCAGCGTGAAGGTGTGAGAAAACAACACCTTTTATAACAGGCATGATGGCCTCAAATAAGAATACAAAAGGAAAAATACATTGGTCATGGTGTCATATTTACTTCACCTGACTACCGGGAAGGTAAGAACACGCACTTTTACACCTATTTAGGTGCTGCAATTGGAACACCTTTTCGAGGAATCACTATGCTCAACCCACCATGAGGTATCTGCATGTGTATGTAGGGCCGCTCCCTGGATCGAAAGTCTCACAACAAAAATGACCTGCTGATGAGGACCTTCAGTTCACACGTTGCCGCCTTCAGGCGCTCATCGTTGGAGCTGCGCTGAAGATTCATGGATTCTTCGAGGCTTTGCAAACCTGAAAGCCGAAGTCGATGATCAAAAGAATAAACTTTGAATAAACCACTAAAAAAGAAGAAGAAGAGAATGATAAAAGTAAAAAAGAAG
>VSDK01025145.1:10695-23560 GCA_009767595.1 Symbiodinium kawagutii
CAAAAGGCTATCATCTTAGCCAGAGCTGGTGGTAGCCTAAAGAGAGAAGATGTGAGCCGTGCCATCAGGTCTTGCTTTCCTGAGCTGACTCTCTCCAGGAAGCGAGCCACTGGAATCGCCCTCGTGGAAGACGAAGATGAAGAGGCAGAGATGATGCCTGACGAAGTGGACTTCGCCGACATCGAGTTGCTGCTGGCCGAACACTCAGTCGATGGCAATCTTGGTTCAGATGAACCATTCGATGAGAAGGACGCGGCAGAGATCCTTCAAGTGTCATGGAAGGAGAAGCGACAAGAACTAGCTCGCTTACAGAAAGCGAGACGCTTCGAGAAGGCTCGGGAAACGAAGAAGCATTTCCGAGTAGAGATTGAGGAGCTGAAACGAAGAACGACATGCCACCGCTGTGGCAAATCAGGCCACTGGTCGAGGGAGTGCAAGATGCCTCGACCTCCTCGCCCTGATTCAGGTAGTGGTGGTGCTGCGAAATCTTCAGCAACTCCATCTGGAGCTGCCATGGTGGAGACTATGCCCCAGGAGGATCCGGTGTACTTCATTGCTTCGGTGGAGCATGTCTCGGATCTATGTGCTCAAGTCCAAGCTCTCCGTGATCGGCGGGCCCAGGATGTAGTGCCTCCTCGCTTGCCTGAGAGCGAGATCATGTTAGTGTCAAGCCCAGGATTCGGAGTTCTGGATTCCGGGTGCGGCAAGACAATCATCGGAGAGGAGACCTACTCTGAATTCTGCCGTATGCTGGAACAGGATGGTGTGGCAATCCCAGCACTGGAACAGGAAACGAATCGTTTTCGTTTTGGAAACGGACAGTCAGAGACGTCGAATCAAGTAGCCAAGCTGCCGGTGTTCTTGGCAGGTCGACCAGGGTTTCTGAAAGCAGCCCTTGTCAAGGGCAGGGCACCATTGTTGGTGTCAAGGGTGGCTTTGCAGTCTCTGAAAGCGGCAATCAATTTTGGTGACAACTCCATGACCCTCTTCGAGGACCAGGTTCGTGTTCCTCTGGCAGTCAATGCTGCTGGACAATATGTGGTCAATCTGATGCGCTCCGGAGCATCAGCAAGCACCCCTTCGTCGGAAGAGGTCTCGATTCTCTCTCAAGGCACGGGCATAGCATCGCAAGCATCAACAGCTGATCATTCGTCATCACCATCCTCACTTTCCGTAGGAGAGATTTCACCAGAAGCAGAGTCAGCCGACTCACATGAGCCCCAGCACACTCCAAGTAAACAGGTGAAGGTGTGGTGTCAAGAAGATTATGGGTGTAGTAGGTTACCGTCAATCAGTGAGATAGGTCCATCACTCGATCATGTCCATAAGTGCGTTTTCCGCCTTGGTAGCTCTGGGAAGCACGTCGGTACTTACTATTTCAAGAATGGGAAACCCACCAAGAAGATGAGCCTTCCTAAAGATCTCCAAGGTAGTGATGTGAGTAGCAAATGGTTCCACACTGATCCGTCACACGCGGCCAGGGCCAGCGTGGACAATGCCACTCCTTCCAGCGAGTGGTCAGATGCAGCGTGCGGAACCTTCACCCCGCATCAAGTGAGACAGGTGCATGCGCAGATCAAGGGCTGTGCATTGTTGCAATCGAATCCTTCAAAGAAACAACATAGATTGGTTGTCGAAGTGTTTTCACCACCCCGGTTCGCTGAGATGGCAGAGCAACATGGTTTCAATGCACAATCCATTGATCTCACTCTGGGAACCGATCTCAGTGTAGCAGCCAATCGCTCCAAGCTCAAACAAGACCTGAAGGATAATCCACCAGATCTACTTGTTCTTTGTCCGCCATGTACAGATGAAGGTGGTTGGTTCAATCTAAACTCAACCAAGATGGATCGACTAGTGTATCTCCAAAAGAAAGCTCGTAGTCGTGCCTTCATCCGATTCTGTGTTGAATTGTTTCAACAGCAAGTAGCTTTGGGGGGACAGGCAATGTTTGAGCATCCCACAGGTGCTCGCACTTGGACGTATCCAGAGATTCAGAGCTTGTGCCGTCGATATCACACTGCAAAGCTGCACATGTGTCAATATGGTTTGCAACTTCCTGGTAGTGATCGATTTATTCGTAAAAGCACTCGACTGTTGCTTTCTCATGAACACATGATGTCGTTGGCACGCACTTGTGATCATGCTCATGGCCATGAATCTCATGACGTCGTTGCTGGTTCCCATCCGGGGGTAGGCAGTGTGAGTAAGTTTGCAGGGAAATATCCCCCACAGTTCGTGCAAGCTGTTCTGAACACAGTGCCTTCCTTTCATCACCAAGAGGTGCTGGAAGTGGTCGAAGACCAGCTCCCGGAACATGGATGGGAAGTGCTGGCCAACGCAGTGCAAGAACTGCAGGCCACAGACAGAGCCCCGGGATCTAAAGGCGGTGCTGATCAAGTTGCATAAGAACTTGGGACATCCCCCCAATCAAGACTTGGTACGCCTGCTGAAGCATGGTCAAGCATCAGCTGAAGCTATCGAGCTTGCAAGGAATTTTGAATGCGACTTTTGTAAACAGCATGCCAAGCCAAAGGTTCCACTGCCAGCACAGACCACCCGGGTCACCGAGTTCAACAGACAAATAGAAGTAGACGTCAAACACCTAAGGGGGTGGCTTCCGAACCAGAAAATCAAAGCACTCAACATAGTTGATCAAGCAAGTTGTTTCCAACGCATGTGTCCATTTTTCGAGAAAGAAACAGCAGTGGTCCTGCGACAACAGCTAGACCAAAACTGGATTTCTTGGACTGGACCTCCCTCAGAGATCGTACTGGACCCCGCGCAAACCAACCTTGCTGATCCAATGTTTGTGCCAGCAGAACAACAGGGTACTCACATGAAGGTCATTGCAGCAGAGGCACATTGGCAGTTGGGTCGCACGGAGAATCATGGAGGATGGTTTGAACGTATTCTCTCTCGAATCATTGATGAGCATTCCCCCCAGAACAAAGCTGAGTGGTTGGAATGTGTTCGGTCAGCCCATGTCAATAACGAATTGATACAAAGTTATGGCTACACTCCTCATCAATTTGTATTTGGGAAGAATCCTATCATACCCAGTGATCTCATGAACGAGCCATCCCAAGTAGTTCCACAGACTGCTTCGCTCTCTGACACCGCGGTTGAGAGAGCCCAAGCAATCAGAACAACAGCACGCAAGGCAGTCATAGAACTGCAAGACAACAAAGCCTTGCGGTTGGCGTTGCTCGCTAGGCCCCGTGTTGCTCCATCGTTTCAACCTGGAGATTTAGTAGCCTATTGGAGAGCTCAGAAATGGATCAATGGTGTTCTTCATCAGGATGGCAAGTGGTATGGCTCTGCTATCGTCTTGGGACAGGTAGGTCGTAACCTAATCCTTGCTCATCGTAAGCAAATCTTCAGATGCGCTCCAGAACAGGTGAGAGCAGCTACCGCTGAGGAACGCACCTTGGTGACTTTGCCCAAATGGAACTTCTTGGAATCAAGGATCTAATTGAAGGTGGTGCCTTCAAGAGTAGTCAGTACATAGACTTGATCTCAAGTGCATATCCCCCTCAAGAAGAAGCTCCGTTGGACGAAGCCACAGGTAATTCAGAAGCGTCTGCTCCAGACCGCCCTGCCGAGTCAGAGCCAACTCAGCCGAGTCAGCCTGTAGACCCAGCACCAGAGACAAACGCTGCAGCGGTGCCCCCGAGTGATTCAGTAGGTAGTGGATCGCTGGATTCCTCGAACGATGCACCGATGCCATCAGCAGAAGACAAACAAGAGGATGTGTCCAATAGTGCTGAGGCAAGTTCGTCCTATGGACCAATTCGTCGTCGAGTGTCAGGAAAGGATTGATGCACCGATGCCATCAGCAGAAGACAAACAAGAGGATGTGTCCAATAGTGCTGAAGCAAGTTCGTCCTATGGACCAATTCGTCGTCGAGTGTCAGGAAAGGATGGACCCAATGCTCTGTTTCGACCAGCCTCTCAGAGAACTGAGGACTTTATTGAAGTGATGAGAGAGGTGGTTCCTCGATTGATTGAACAACTGCCCCAGGGTGTGAAACGAGCCCTGGAACCGTCCACAGACACATCATCGGAAGCAGTCCATGAACCAAGTCCCCATCGAGCAAAGCACGATGATGGAGATGAAGTCTTATCAGTAGAGCACTTGACAGAGATGTCTAGTTGGTTCACCGATGATGTCCAAATCGAGACACTCATGGCTGAGTATCTGAAGAAAAAGATGAGCAAAGAGCTTGCACATAGTAACAATCCCCAGAAGCTTCAACAGATGGTTGATGAAGGTAAGCTCACTGAATGGAAGAACATATCCAGTAAGACTGAGAACGTTAAGATACATTATGGTAGGAAAGCCAAGGAGATCAAAGAGAAGTTTGCTCATCGCTTCATCGGCAGCCGTTTTGTGTTAACCCGCAAACCTCCTGAGGAGGGCAGGCCTATCGACACAGACGATTGGTCAACGTTCACTGTGAAAGGTCGCTGGTGTCTCCAAGGACACCTGGATCCGGATTTGGAAATCAAGGCACGGGAAGGTCAGTTGAAATCGCCGACCCTGAGTCAGTTAGGACGAACACTCCTGATGCAGGTAATCGCATCCCAGGGATGGACCCTGCAGTTGGGTGATGTAAAGGGTGCCTTCCTTGAATCCGGTCCATTGGCCGATCGCTTTCGACCATTGTTTGCGCATCAGCCTCCCGGAGGTATTCCCGGGCTTGATCCAAGCGCCGTGATTGAAATCTGCGGGAACATCTACGGAGCAAATGACGCTCCAGCTGCTTGGCATAGAACCTTTGATGAAGCCCTTCTAGCCGGACTAGTTGCCAAATCTTTTTTTTTGTTTTTTGTTTTTTTCGACTCTGAGCCGAGAACTGGAAACCAAGTTGTTTTGATCCCTGCTTGTATACGCTGAGAGGAAAGCAGAACGAATTGATAGGTGTCTTGGGCATTCATGTTGATGACTGTGCTCTAGGCGGCTCAGGTGATCTCTTCAATGCCTCAGTCGAAGCACTGAAGCATCGTTTTCCTTTTCGCAAATGGAGAGTCTCATCCGGTGAGTTTTGTGGAGCCATGTACACACAGCTTCCTGATAAAACCATTCAGATGTCCATGGACTCGTTTGTCGATAAACTGCGACCAGCTACCATACCAAAAGGTGCCTCTCCAGAAGCTCTGCTGAATGATCAGCAGATCCGAATTCTCCGAGCCATCAACGGTAGCTTGAATTGGATTTCATCGCAAGGAAGACCAGATCTAGCAGCACAAACAAGTTTGAGTCAACAGGCATTTCCCAGTCCTAGAATCAAGCACCTGAAGAATGCCAATAACATAATCAGAAGAGCTAGGCAACATCGGGACCTTTGTATTTCCTTCAAACCCATTCCTCTCGAAGAGCTGATGATTTCGTGTCACTCCGATGCGGCATGGGCCAACGTAGGAAATCACACCCAAGCAGGCTATGTGATAGCGTTTTCAAAGAAGAGCCTGAATCAAGGTGAGGTCGCCACATGGAATCCAGCCACGTGGAAGAGCTACCGCTTGTCCAGAGCTGTCAGCTCTACTCTAGCAGCCGAGAGTCAGGCCATGGCACCAGCCACTGGAACGGTAGAATGGCTTGGATTGATGTTGCATGAAATCAGATTTGGTTCCTTTGATCTTAGAGAGTCTCGTACCATTCTCAATGCTCAACAACCAGTGTTAGTCACTGACTGTAAGTCTCTTTATGATCATTTGGTATCACCGTCAAGTCCCTTAGGAGTGGAAGATAGACGTACCAGCATTGACATTTGCATCATCAAGGAAAGTATCAAGACTTTGGGCGCTCAGGTGAGATGGGTACCGACTGATAGGATGATTGCAGACAGCCTGACCAAGGACTCAGGCGATCCAGTGGATTTGCTCCGTGCCTGCATTCGATCCTCTTCGTATCAGATATCACCCGAAGAGTATGTGCTAGAAAAGCAAGCCCAAGAGAAGCATCGTCGATTGTCTGGTAGTAAGGGTAATGAGTAACTTATGGGGGAACATAAGGTAAGTCATAGTATCACCTTTTCATTCAGGTTTGCCTCGCCAGCTTCAATCTCGGGTAAGTTTTGACGTCAGTGAATTGAGCAGCAGTGAAGTGTAGCCGTCAGTGGTAGTATCCTTGCGGTGAAGCAACTGGTTCAAGCTCTCTTGATCATAAATCGTTCTCTCCACGTATCTTCTGTCAATCATGACAGCCTTGAATGAGACCGAGCGTTCCATCCTTCGATCCTTGCTCCTACGAGCCCAGGCCGATGGATCATTGGCCTCCCTCATGGGACCCCCTTCGGATGAAGGTTGGAGCATGCCAGAGATGCCAGCTGTGGAGGCGGGCGCTATGACTGATGGCAGCAAGCGCCGCATGGTCTCTCCAGATGTATCTCCACCAGCCAGTCTTCGCACTAGCTGGGGTAGCTCCCAGTTGCCAGTGACACCTCCACGTGTGACCAATCAGATTGAGCTCCCGGAGGGAGTGACGTCAGTGGCCACATGGGGAACCACGATGATTGAGTTTGGCAAGTACAAGAATTCTGACATGACCTATGAGGAGCTGGTGGATCACCAGCGCAAGAACAAGGAAGCCAAGTCATATCTCGATTGGGTGTCCAAGCATGGCAAGACCAGTACCGGTCCCGTCAAGGATCTCTACTTGTATCTCGTGGCAGTGGGCTATACGTCGGCTGAGGCGCAGGGCCCTCTCATTCCCGGCACCAACACTGTCAGACGTTGCCGTGAGCCCAACGAGTGATCGATGAACGATTCAAGGAAGAATGAACTGGATCTTCGATGTAGTCTTTTCACCGGCAGCATGGTGACAGTGAAGGATTCCTGTCGCTTTCTTTATTTCTTTAGAGTTTATAACCATTGTTTTCATTCAGCAGGGTAGCCAATCTGCTACATGTCCAGATGCCAGTTCCGTTCGTCACAGGGGACTTCTAGCTCAAGCTGCGGAGGAAAAGGACCCTCATGTTCAGTCTCTAGGACGAGGCTTGCTACCAAAATAATTATATTATGTCACAGTTTTTATTCGTTTATAAATAAATAAATATATATATATATATATACATAAACAAAAAATAATACTACTGAACTAATAGCATCACTATAAGCTATATTGTATACTACATAAACTAGATGCATAAAGATAATAACTAGTTATCACTATACTAATATAAACATATATAGACTCAACTATTGTATAGCCACATGTCACCATCATGTCTCCAACAGTGTGACCGCCCCAGGACTTTGCCTTCTCAGGATCGATGTGTGCGTCCTGCTTTGGCACGGCTGCGGCCATCTTTGGAGCGGCCGGAGCCTCCAAAACAGCGGCCCCACGCGTGGCGGCACAAGAGATGCATCGTCTAAATGATGTTTGAACACGTGGTTAAACACGTGGTCAATACATTGGGAGATTGAACAAAAACCAAGTGCCAACCGTGGTAGGTGATGATCAGTGGTTGATGTTTGGTTTATGATGATTAGTTGATGAGGATTAGTGGATGATGATTAGTTGATGATGATTGGATGATGATTAGCAATGGATAATGCAAAGTATGATAAATGATGGTTCTTAATAATGATGCATGGTACTGGTGATGAATCAACGCTGTTTTTTTAAATTGTCAACTCTATAGTGTTTGAAGCTAGTCTTTGGCTGACAATTGATGGATCAGTTGTCTAAAGATGATTGCATGGTGAAATATTGATTGACTCGCTTCCGAGCTTCAGTCGTGGGTTGCTTGAAAATCCACTTGGTGTTGCAATGCAACGCATCACGTTGTCTCAAATTGACTGACACAAAACCTGCATCGGATGTTGCGATCGGTCAATCACCTGACCACTTTTTCGGATGATAACAATCCAGCTGATTAATGATGCTAAAGCTTCAGATTAATGATTAATGATTGATGATTAATCAACTGATTAAGTGGTAATGATCAATGACCTGACCACTTTTTCTTCAGATAATCCAGCTGATTAATGATTCATGAGGCTGATCATCTGAAGCACCAAGAACTGTCTCAGCGCCTCTTTCTGCGGCTCCTTTGGCCTAGCCGCGACGGTGTGACGCCGTACAAAGATGTAAAAACCAGCTGTCTTTGTCTTTCGGGTGGTGATGGGATCGTGGAAATGGAAACTCCTGTTAAGATTTGGTGCACCAACATGCTCTTGCTGAATTTCAAGAGTAACGAGTAAAACAGATCTGGCAAAATGGGTGTTTCCCTATCATCTTTACTACTTGTATCATCTTGTATCAATTTAGCTATCTAAACAATAAGTGAGTACGATACCCATGGCATCTTTTGTATCAATTGAGCTATTTAAACAATGGATAAATCCTTTGGCCCATGGCGAAAGGGGTGTTTCTCTTTCTGAAAAACACATCTGGGCATCTGTGGAGTGCCATAGGCAGTCCAGCGACAGCCACCGCAGGGCGCCCAACGTGCAATGCCCACCACTCTCCTTATGAACATCCTAACACATTCTTTGGGGCAGCGCATTTTTGGGCGACTGCGAGTTCTTCTATGCTTCGACTGCGAATCTTCTTCCATTTTCGACTGCGAGTTCTTTGAATGATGATTCTCTGGTGAACTGACCTGGTGGTTTCTCAAAATAGGGACCCCAAACAATGGGTGGTTTATTCCTATTGATGGTTAATGGATGATTTAGGGGTACCCCTATTTTAAGAAACCACCACCTGGTTTTTGGAAAAAACCCGCCATTTACAGACTGTTCACCTGTCAGCCCCATGCAGCGCAAGCATCATCGATCAGTGACCCATGGCCGAAACCACGATCACACGAGTTGTGCAACTCATCAATTGGAGCTCAGCCAGTGGACTATGGGTCAATATTGACCAACCAACAATGGTGGATAATAACCAACAAACAATAGGGAAAACAATGTTTAATGATAGGGGAAGCAGGGGTACAGGGTTTTGACCCACTGCCAGTGTTCTTGGGGTTGACTAGCGAGCATATTTTTGTCAATCATTCTTACTGCTTGATGACTTTTATAATCAGCTTACTTAGATTGGCAAGCATTATATAATCCACTGCTACCACCGATATGAACCTCCATCCACCGTAATCGACTACCATTCCTTCACTATATTCACCATCGCTAAGAATAGTCCCATCATATTCCAAGAAGCAGGGATATCCACTGCAAATCATCTCGGATAAATAGTAGATTTAAGCAACAAGGCCATCACTAGTGATCACCAATCATCACTAAGCAACATTAATGGTTATACTCTTGATTCTTGTTGGTTACGATCTCCCTCAAAAAACATCATTTTCACCGTCATTAATTAGTCTTCAACCATTAACAGCCATGATGAACTTTCATCATTAACCATCATGATTCACTGTCATCAACAAGTATTGAACTAATGGCCATCATTAACCACAGTCTATCACCATCATGAACCATTTTATTGACCATCAGTACCATCAAGTATCACCATCACCATCACCGTCATTGACCATTTTACGGCTGTTGGTCAAAACCCTGAACCCCTGGTTCCCCCATCATTAACCATTGCTTTCCCACTGTTGGTCATCATCCCCCCTCCTCGGTTGACATTGATCCATAGCCATATATATCTGGTAGATCCCCTATAATTGCCAGGTATCATCCCCATTTATTAACCAGCAAAACCAGCTATCATTGGTTGTTAGTTGCTTATTAACCATAGTTAATTATTATCCATTATTCCCTATGATTGAGCCCATTTATCCCCATTAACCAGCTATTATTGGTTGGTTAACTGCTTGATCCAGTTCGCCATATCTTTCGCATCATCCTTGAGCATCCCTTCGAAGCCTCACCACCAACCCGGGCGCGGCTGGGAACCCCGTCTGCGCAGCTGGCTCTGCTGGCGCTGCTGGCTCTGCTTTTGCCTGACCAAACGACCAGTGACATCATAGGTTGAAGTGGTTGAACTATGGCTTAAGCAATGGTTTAACCAGTGGTTGAACTATGGTTCAAGCAATGGTTTACAGCAACCTATGGTTTATCTATGGTTTAAGCAGTGGTTTTTCTATGGTTTAACCAATGGTTTAAGCAAAGGTTTAAGCACTGATTTAACTATGGCTTCTACTAGTATAACTGTGGTTTTAACAATGGCTTAACCATGGTTCAACTATGGTTAAAGACACTAGGTTAAACCAGTTAAACCATGGTTACAATGAAGATTTGCAAAGCCATAGGAGTTTAACCCTGGTGGGCAATGAGTTTTAACATGATTACATCATAAGCAAGCAACAGTTGATTTTGACCATAAACAACATCAACCCATTCAAAGCATCACAAACATGGCTTCATCGTAAACATCCCGAGTTATGGGTTACAGCTGGCAATAAGTACTATTATGCATCAGGATTTGGATGCTAAACATGGTCTTATGAGAATCAAACATCCAGGTTTTCTTAGCATTATAACAATATTCTATCGAATATGAATGTGTCTCTCAGCATGGACTATGCTATGATAGCATGAACCACACCCCCATGGACCTTCTGTCAGTAGTCGTGTTCACCATCGGCAAGCAGTTATATAGTTATTCGACATAACCTCATTGCGAAGCATTACTAAGCGTGAAAACCCATCGCCAACATCCGAAGCCCTGCAGATCTCAGATCTTCAAAAAGGTCCACTTCATGTCGTTCTTTTTGTGAACAAAAATCACCCTGCAACATGGTGCACTTGTCAAGGTGATCAAGGCTAACCAAAATCACCGAGAGAAAAATTCCATGGGAAAAAGGAGAAGCAGGATCTTCCTATTGGCCTTAAGCATCTTTTTTTTGATTTTGTGGAAGCATCGCCTTGAAGAAAGGCGACTTGAGCAAACGTCCAAGTCTGTGGACGCCCCCAGGTGACTGGAGACTGGATTTCATGTCGTCTCCCGACTCGAATGGGGGGCCATCATTGTTAAACATCAACCATTTTCATATAGTGATTACTAAGTGATTAAACCATTCTTAGTAGTGATTACCCATCAATAACTCTTAATCATCATTCTTAAGCATTAGTACCCATCAACCATACTACTAGTATCAACCATCAATCATTGTTTTACCACACTTATCATTAGGGAATCTTGAAAACAAATCACTCACGCCTCAGCCTTCGCTTTGGCTTCTGCTTGGGCTTTGGTCTCAGCCTTGTCCTTTTCGGTCAAGCGCGCCAAAACTTCCGCTGTGGAACTTAGAGCTGTCCTGCAGGGAGTGCTGGTGACATGAACTGAGCGAGCGAACGTGAACAAAAAACGATTCTTAGTTAACTGAAATTCTTCATCATAGTTGATGAGCAAATGGCTTGTTTTAAAGCAACTTGAGTTAATTCTTCATCACAGTTGAGAAGACTTTCAAGTCCTTTCAAGCAACTAAAGCTAAGTGTTCTTTCGCTGGGAATCTTCTGCTTGACCCCAACCGCCCAAAGTTCTCTCAGCGAAACAACAATCACATCCAGTTCAACAACTTGGGGTCCACCACCATGGTCCACCAAACAAAAACAACTTTGCAGCCTTGATCAGCTAAATGTTCGAATCCCAGCTGCTTTGAAGACGGGTCCATGAACCGGGTTAGGGGACCACGAGTGGTCCGATGATCAGCTTCTTCGGGACCACGATTGTTTCAATGATCAGTTTGTTTGATGAGCCAATCGCTGCATGCAAACTCCGCAGTTACGTAACTCAATATTCTTGTTTGAGCTGAGCTGGGAAATTACAAGCTCAAACTTCAGGTTGTCCACAGCTTGTGGCGGCCGTGTGCGAACTGCAGTGGTGCTGTTTGGGGCTGAATGAATCTCTCAATGCTCAACCATGATTGATGGTAACCTGATGCATACCATGCCGTGCCTGCGAATCTTCAAATGTTTGCAGTCCAGTTCCTTCTTGGTGTGTCGTCCGTTTGGCAGCCTATCTATGCCACCTATGGTGCACTCTTCACTATCCACTCATCAAAACATACAGCCCGTATCCAGAAATACACCATGTATCGAGTAATGTACTTTTTGTTGTGAGACATCTGCTATCTGCTATCCTGATGGGTGGTTTCAACCCCCATGAAAAAATAGTCAACCAACCAACCCTTGGTCAGTATTGGCCAAAATAATAAATGTAAATCAAACCACCAACCAGAAGTTGCTTAACCAGTGTTGTTGATCATTATCCCCTATTTTTAACCATTCAAATCACTGATAAAACCATTATTGTTGGTGATTATCCCCCAGTCTGAACCATTATAATCCCCGATTATTAACCATTATTAACCATTGGTGTTGTGGGGTAAAAGCCCCTATAAAACCACCACAAATACGAACCCCTTCATCATTGCGCAGTTCGGCTTCGGTGCACCTCGATGGAGCTTTGTCTGCTGCCTGACACGACACCGATTTCACACAGTTCGGCCGCTCCCCAAATCTAACAGCAACGGGCGGATGGAGTTTTGAGAGCGCAGCACGCCTCGCAAATGTACAAAGTCCGCCCCTAACCAGCTATAAGTTAAGTTATAACTATAGTTAAATGGTTTATAACTTGTAAGTTATAACTAAGTTATAACTATAGTTATGTAACCTTGGTTTATAAGTTATAACTATAGTTCAATGGCCTTATAAACCAAGTTGTAAGTGGGGGGAACCAGTTTTGAAGGCGAAGAATTTGGTGGTTTCGACCTAGCCAGTGACTGGGGAGTCCCAAGTTTATGGTTGGAGTCTTTTTACTATAAATGGTCAATTCATTGGATGAGAACTGGGGGTACCCCCTATGACTTGAGAAACGCCTATTTAGATAAGGCATGGTAGTCGACAATTGTCACTATTTTCATGTTTGGCGATCTCACCTTTC
>VSDK01025145.1:23570-35200 GCA_009767595.1 Symbiodinium kawagutii
CGCTGAACCGGTGCAGCAAGCTGCGATCGGGGATGCACCAAACACAACAGCTGCTGAACACCGTCCTACCGCAGATGCAGAACGAGCCTTGATAAAACAGGTCATGCTTTGGTAGTTCTTGATAAAGAGTATACAGGGTAATGATGTTGAAAATTAGTAGGGCAATGATGTTGATAAGAAGTAGGGCAATGATTGCCACGCTGGTATCAACATTGTTGTCGATTAATGGTTGATTAAATGGGTAGTACATTATATTGTTGACCTGCCTAGTATTGCCACACTGGTATTCCTACACCAATATTGTTACACTAGTATTGCTACACTAAAATAGTTACACCAGTATGTCATACTAGTATTGTTACGCGCAAACACCCTGGTTGGACCACAAGCATCTTGTAATCAATGGGTCTCACAGGATACCTTAATGGGTATCTTATGAATATATCTTATGGAGTACCTTCTGACCATAGAGTATCTTATGTATAGCTTCTAATGATCATGAATTAGAATATGTGCTTTCTGTCCCACAAAACACAATTTTTGTTCTTGGGGTTTGAGGTTTAGGTTTTCAGGGTTCAAGGTTTCAGGGTCTTAGCTAGTTTTACATGTGCCACTGCATGGTGCATATTGTTCACATCCAAACATGATGGGACCCAACGCACAACCTATGACCTATGCAACGCGTGCGTTCGCTTTCGAAAGCCGTGACAAAGCACATATCCATTTTGTCCCACAACTCTCGGTGATTTCCAAGGTTACAAGACGTCTCTTAGATGGCCGCGGGCAAGCTAGGGTGTTTGCCGCCTCCCCCTTGGGATTGTGCCTTACTTACTCTGCCAAGATTTGTTGATAACTGCAGCTTAAGGCTATACTATAAATACATTTCTTGATACCCTATATAGTGGATATATAGATTGTATCTAAGCAGCTACTTTGTTGATATAAATATTTCGTTGATAGTTGCTGGCTACATGAGGGTTTCTTAAAATCATGGTACGCCAAAAATGGATGGTTTATTACTAAAAATGCTTGAACATGGATGATTTTGGGTGAACCCCCGTGGCTTGAGAAACCACCATAGTTGTTCAACCATTATTCTTGGTGATTATCCCCTATCATTAACAATTAAAATCACTGATGAAACCTTTATTGTTAGTGATTTTCCCCCAGTCTTAATCATTATAATCCCGTATTATTTACCATTAAAGTGACCTATTGTTTTTTAACCATTAAAATAACATCCACAACCATTAAAATCACCTATAGACCATTACATAACCACCTGAAGTTCGCTCCTGCAGTTCGCTCCGAATCCAGCTGAAACTTCTCTTGTACTGCCCAGTGGTTTCAGAAATATCGGGAGATCTCACCTGTACTTAGAAGTGGTTGAATCACTAGGGAACCCAATCATTAGTGAGATTAATCAGGGACTCACCAATCATAGTGAACATCATGGTCAACAATCACCCAATCATTAGGGAATCGCTAATCACATAAAAGATTTACTTGTCGCGAATTGACCTTGTTGTGGGAACGAACTTATGGTAATCCTCTGGTATTGTCCACTAATGAGACATCAGTTGTGGATTATATAATTATAGGTAATGAACTTGTGGGTATTTCCTGCTGTAAGGGATAATCACCAACCAACGCTGAAACTGCTGGGCTTCTATCAGACTCGGATACCGCCTCACAATCCGCCACGAACTTGTAGCGAGCGCTGGATTTGGTTTTGCCATCATCAAGCCTTGTAAACCGCGAATGTTACGAACCATCATCAAGTTGTGCCAAAATAAGGAAACCAATCACCCACCAAAATTTGGATCACTCTTCTAGGAAACCGTTGGTTGTGGGGGTACCACTATGACTTGGCACGTGCCCAAGTGTTGCTGTTGTTGGCAATTGTCCGCTGTTGTCAACCATTATCATCGTTGATTACAGCATCAATAATCATCGCCATCATCAACCAGTATTGTTGGTAATTCTATCCTATCATCACGACAACATATGCAAAGTGACATAAATGGATCTTGCAGGATCCCAGTTGACTGACCTCGATTAAGCATCTTATCCATTTGTCGGAACATCATGTGTCCTTACGTCCTAATTTTTCGATGATATTCAAAACTTCATTTTTTGATGTTGCCAATGACAGCATTTTGTCTTTATGTCTTCACCTTTGGCAGCACTCTACTCTCAAAAGTCGCAAAACCAGCATTGTTAAGCAACATTCTATACATAATGAAACACTATTGACCTTGATTTTCAATCCATTCGGAAGCACTGCCATTATGTTCTCAACCGAAAATGTTGGTGCCGTCGATATCTCCAAGTTATCACCATAAAATCACCATGATACAGTATCAACCGCCACTACAAACTATTCTGGTGCCATCAGTTCAACGATCAAAACAATATCAAACCTGATTGCCAGCTCTTCTGGAAATACAAACTATTACCAACAATGAAATAGTTCGTAAATGTTGGTAATAAAAACCATCTGGCATGTACTAACTATAACCAATTATTCTGGGACAACAACCATCTATTGACTATCAATCATTATTAACAATCTATTCTGGAATGATAACCATCAATGATTACCGTCTATGAACCATCAATAAACCATCTGGAATTTACCGAATATAAACACCTATTGTGGAATAATAACCATCTGGAGATTACTATCTATCAACCATTAATCTTAAACCAACGATTCTGGTACCATCAATATGGGTGTTTCTCAAGCCATAGGGTACCCCAAAAACGCTTGGTTTATCAATAAAATTGGTTAAGCCAGGATTGTTTGGAATTTCCAACGATTCTGGTACCAATTACCATTAAAGTTGGTTTATCATCAAAACTACCATTACCAACCATCCTGGTCATACAAGGTCTTTGGTTTTATCATTAAAGTCGCTTAAAGAAGGATTTCAGATGTTTGGTTTATCAACTATCCTTACATTAAATCATCTATCAATTTCATCATTGAAATTAAAAATATATTAATGACCATCCTAACAATCATTGAAATTACCATCTGTTATCTATTAATGACCATCATTTATTAAGCAACGATTCTGGTCTCAACACATCTCCCGTCGTTCCACCGCAGACCCGGACCGGCCTTCGGTTTCGCCTTGGCCTTGGCCTCGCGGTCCGCCTTTGGTACCGGCGCCGCTGGGGCCGCTTCGGTGTTGGTCTTGGCTTGGGCCAACATCGCCTGAAGGCAAGGCTTGAGAAGCTGAAGTGATGAAGTGGTGATGCTTGGGCTCATGATTCTCAATGATTCTTGATGGTTCTTAATGATTGGTGATGCTTGGGCTCATGATTCTTAATGATTCTTGATGGTTCTCAATGATTGGTGATGCTTGGGCTCATGATTCTTAATGATTCTTGATGGTTCTCAATGATTGGTGATGCTTGGGCTCATGATTCTTAATGATTCTTGATGGTTCTCAATGATTGGTGATGCTTGGGCTCATGATTCTTAATGATTCTTGATGGTTCTCAATGATTGGTGATGCTTGGGCTCATGATTCTTAATGATTCTTGATGGTTCTCAATGATTGGTGATGCTTGGGCTCATGATTCTTAATGATTCTTGATGGTTCTCAATGATTGGTGATGCTTGGGCTCATGATTCTTAATGATTCTTGATGGTTCTCAATGATTGGTGATGCTTGGGCTCATGATTCTTAATGATTCTTGATGGTTCTCAATGATTGGTGATGCTTGGGCTCATGATTCTTAATGATTCTTGATGGTTCTCAATGATTGGTGATGCTTGGGCTCATGATTCTTAATGATTCTTGATGGTTCTCAATGATTGGTGATGCTTGGGCTCATGATTCTTAATGATTCTTGATGGTTCTCAATGATTGGTGATGCTTGGGCTCATGATTCTTAATGATTCTTGATGGTTCTCAATGATTGGTGATGCTTGGGCTCATGATTCTTAATGATTCTTGATGGTTCTCAATGATTGGTGATGCTTGGGCTCATGATTCTTAATGATTCTTGATGGTTCTCAATGATTGGTGATGCTTGGGCTCATGATTCTTAATGATTCTTGATGGTTCTCAATGATTGGTGATGCTTGGGCTCATGATTCTTAATGATTCTTGATGGTTCTCAATGATTGGTGATGCTTGGGCTCATGATTCTTAATGATTCTTGATGGTTCTCAATGATTGGTGATGCTTGGGCTCATGATTCTTAATGATTCTTGATGGTTCTCAATGATTGGTGATGCTTGGGCTCATGATTCTTAATGATTCTTGATGGTTCTCAATGATTGGTGATGCTTGGGCTCATGATTCTTAATGATTCTTGATGGTTCTCAATGATTGGTGATGCTTGGGCTCATGATTCTTAATGATTCTTGATGGTTCTCAATGATTGGTGATGCTTGGGCTCATGATTCTTAATGATTCTTGATGGTTCTCAATGATTGGTGATGCTTGGGCTCATGATTCTTAATGATTCTTGATGGTTCTCAATGATTGGTGATGCTTGGGCTCATGATTCTTAATGATTCTTGATGGTTCTCAATGATTGGTGATGCTTGGGCTCATGATTCTTAATGATTCTTGATGGTTCTCAATGATTGGTGATGCTTGGGCTCATGATTCTTAATGATTCTTGATGGTTCTCAATGATTGGTGATGCTTGGGCTCATGATTCTTAATGATTCTTGATGGTTCTTAATGATTGGTGATGCTTGGGCTCATGATTCTTAATGATTCTTGATGCATGGTGATGCTTGGGCTCATGATTCTTTATGATTGTTGGTCACGTACAATCATGGCAAATGATAAGAATGCTCATGATGATGCTTGTCAATGGCTGAAAACAGTTGATGATGATTAAAACCGATGGTTCTGATGGTGACCTATGAAAATCATACTAACCAAATGAATGGATCATTGGTCTCAGTCAGCCATCACCAAGCTTTGGTAATGGTCATGGCAAGCACATCGTGCTGCCCCCATCACGGCCGGTCAGGTGATGGATCAGCTACGCTTCTCTCAGCTTGGCTTCTCTCCAAGCTCTTCCAAGAGCTCAGGCTACTTGGGGTCATAGTTTCAATGGCTGGTCATGGTGCCCCCATTCTGCTGCTAGGAATCCGACTGTGGATATACGGCGTAGTTGATCCCATGATATCCCACGACTATTTGCGACGCCTTTCGGTTCCATGGCCCCTCAGTCATCCCGGAGCTTTCTAAAGCTTCAAGCATTGTATTTTTGGTCTTGGGGGAAGGAATTCTCCCAGGAGTCACCGCAGGCAAATATCGCAACAGTGAGATCAAATCCATAACACCAACATACCCAACTTGAGATGGGAAGTTAGCAATTAATGTTCATGATGGTATCTTCGAAATTTAGTTTGTAAGTTCATGAGTATCTCCATATTTAAATGCACGAGTAATGTATCAATATCGCCATCATACCACTCAACTTGAGATGCTTAGTTAGCAATTCTAGAAATCATGAACTTATGATGATACTCACGAAGAAATTACCTCAAGTTATACTCATTGACTTATGGTATTCAGTTCGGGATGAATGATGTCAATGAGTATAACTTGATGTCAGTTCGGGATGATAAGTCAATCCTTATACGAAGTTATACTAATTACCTCAAGTTATACTCAGTTGGGGATGAATGATGTCAGTTGGGGATGATACTCATCTGTACATGTTCCAATTTCCCCCGCGAGATTCGCACCCAGCAGGTCGTGGGACTAGGTCTTCATCGGCCGTCATGCTATAGATCACATGGTGTAGGTGATCAATAGTTGAACATGGTTTCTGAATGATTTCACCAAGTATTCACCAAGTATTAGGATTTCACCAGGTATTCACCAAGTATTTACCAAGTATTAGGGTTTTATAAGTGATTTAATGGTTTTACAAAGGATTATAATGGTGAAGACTGGGGAATATCACCAACAATAATGGTTTTATGGGTGATTTTGATGGTGAATACCAGTGGATAATGACCAAGAAAATTGATTAAACAGCTACCATATGGTAGTTGTTTCTCAAAAGCTGGGGCACCCCCGAATCATCCAATATCAACCATCTAGCGCAATAAACCGTCCATTTGTTGGGATCCCATAGTTTTGAGAAACACCAATATTTACATTTATATTATACACTGCATTTAGAGTTGAAACTACTTGAAACCAACTTTGCTCTTAAGCCCCTACTATCTACTACTGTAGGGTCCTTACGACTCACCGGATTGTTGCCAGCCGCCCTTTGGTTTTTTCGCGCTCCGAGCTACCTCGAACTTCTTCAATCGATTTTCCACTTCCTTCGCGGGACCATGGGCGGACTTTCTTGCAGCAACCAATTGATTCAGTTGTTCCCAGATGGGTCCACTTCCGGAAAACAGGTCTAGAGCAAATGACCGGCTTGGAATATTTCGCTATGGCTTGAACAAGCACCGCTGTGTGGCTCTTGAATGTGTCATGCGTTGTCCAAAAAAGGCTTAGTTCATGAGAAGGCGCAGCCAAAAAACTCTAGTTAAGTCCTTTCTCAAAATATTTCGGATGTACCCACTTTTGAGGAGCTGAGATGGTCACATCTGTATCCCCCGTGTTGGTGTGGAGCAACGCACAGAAACCATGTACACATCAACTGGTCATTCTTGTTGCGACCATGTTGGTTCTATCAACCATCAGCTCCACAGCAATAGCTAAGAATACTTAGCAACCATCACCATCACCATCACCATCATCATCATCATCACCATCATCATCACTTTAGAGTTCAAACAACTACAAATATATATATATATATAATATACATATACCTATCTACTTCGTTATATGATTCCGCGCTGTTCTTGAATTATCATCTTTCCCTCCCTCTCTGCCAAACTGTGATCTGTTGATGCAGGTGCATCGTTGTTGTCTCGGGCTGCATCAACGTTTGGCCACCAAAGGAATGTTCAGCTGACCAAGCAACATACAGCTAATAACCAACAAACCAAACACAGTACTCACAGCGAAATCATTTCTTGTGAGGGAGTAACATCATAGCTACTGCTCAGTACAAGATTCAGCAGTTGCATTTCATTCACGTTGAACCCTAGATGATCTTCACATCTGATGGTGTCCAGACTATTGGTTGTCATTTGAACCAACCCATTCTTTTGCGTTGATGACTCTCCGGAGAGTCTCAAGATTTCTTGCGGTGGTGGTGGGTCCATTAGTTCTGTAGATCTAGCCATCTGAACAAGTTCTATGACTCAATACGCCAACAGTTGAGAAAAAAACAGAGCTGGTGATTCATCGTAAATAAAAACAACAAATATACAAAAATATATATATATATATACACATTGTAAAAAATATGGCTTTGTCATAGTGTAACCCCCAGCGAGCGCTGGTTGGTTTTCCTATGGCTATAGGCAGCTGGTTGGTTCAGGGGTACCACCATGGCTACTGTCAGCTTCTCCTTGGGATCATCCACTGTACCGCCTTGGCCCCCAACAGCTTCGGTCCTCCAAGCGCTTCTGGAGCTTATCACCTTTGTCTTGTCGCAGCTCAGCAACTGTGGCGTTCATGAAGGCATCCAGAGAGTCCTGTGGTCCAGTGGTGAATCACCAGAATCTCAAGGAAAGAATGTGTTAATACTTCACTAATATCATTAACTCATATTATCTTAATATGGCTTATTAAATACTTCAATTAGTTAATTAGTGAATGGGCTTGTGATTATTCCCTAATATCATCCCAGGACAGAGAATTCGCAGTTACCCTGGAGCAATAATGGCCCCATTTAATAGAGATTGAAGAGCGCTTGAACAATATGTGATGAGAAATTTGTTTGCTTTTTGAGGTCATGATGATACATTGAGAATAAAACCAGCAAAATTCTGCTGATGAGTGACGATTATAGATTCGCATGGTGTTGAATCATCAGCGGAATTCTGCTTGTCTTTGCAAATGGATCACACAAAACCATGAGGGAACATCTGGTTTGGGGTTTCATCATGGCTATCCAGGGAACTGAACGCTGCCAATTCCAATGGCCAATAGCGGTAATAAAAACTATGATTCATTGTCAAACACCATCATTCAGACATCTAAAATACCAACAATTTGAATGGATCGATTCTAATGGTACATTGGTGGTTCCGGCCCCAAAATAGGTTTGTCAATTACCATTCATTATCAACCATTATTGACCATTCATTGTTGATGATTAACGTTTACAAACCACCAGCCGGTATACAAAATCATAGACCCAACGGTTGTAGTTGTAACCTCCCATGGTCCCACTATTGTTAACCACATATGGTGGCTTCTCAAAATAGGGGTACCCCCAAATCATCCTTCATTGATGATTGTAAACAATAAACCAAGCATTTTTGGAGTACCCCTATTTTGAAAAACCACCACTTAGTCAGTATTAACATGGAAAATCCCATGGTTCCACTAGTGTTAATTAACCACCATTTAACCTGCTTTCATTCCCTCCAAAATACCTATGCCATAACCATCTCGTGGCCCCGCTCCTCTGCATCGTCACCTTCGGACTTGGCAGCCTTGACCTGCGTGAAGATCCATGGATCTCACGTGTTGTCCAAGGTTCACACGGATGTATCCATGGCGAGCACCTTACGGATATAAAATAGGGAATCTATAAGATAGGGATGATATAATAGGGCTATAAACTAGGGATGATATAAAACACGGATATAAAATATCCTCAAATGGTTGGATGTAAACCATAGGGAATCCACCATTACCCAACATCTCAATTATGGATTAGCAAATTTTTTATGGAATCCATAAATTGGTTGGTTGATTGCTCAAAAAAAATATTGATGGGTCAGAAGCGGGGGGTCTCCAATTTTGAAAAACACCCGTATGTTTGCCATCTACATTTAACATAATTAAGCTGTTTTCGGGAAAACATCACATGGGGTATTCTCCAAATTCAAATTCCCACAAATGGTCGTCAAACTCAATTCACTGAAAATAACAGGCCCCTGCATTTGAAGATTAAGGCGAAAGTCAGGATGTTCAAATGTTGCCAAATCAATGTTTTGATTTTCTGTGCGCTCGAAACCTGACAGGGTCACTAGCGCGAATGCTTTTCAGCAGCTGGAACTCGAACTTTTTGCTGCTGAACTGGTAACACAGATTTTCAATCATTTGTTTCGGCAGATCCACATCGAAACAGGTCACGCCCTTGCCTCAGAGCATATATCTAGCGCGGAACTAGAGCGGATCTACCGCCAGAGCCTCGAAAACATCTCGGGACAAAAAAACTATTTTTTAGGACACTGTCTCGACTGCAAGCTTGGACAGGGTTGGAGTCGTTGGGACGAGGGCATGTTGCGCGAAGAGTGGGAAGCAAAGCAGCTAGTTGCTACTGTCATTCAAGGAAACACTACAGCCAAGATTCTGCCCAAAGGCCAAATGTTGAAACATCTAATTACCTTCAATGTAGCGCAAAACTGGCGCTGCCTTGCAAAACTACAATTTCACTGCGTATTTACAGGTCCCCACCTTTACACGACAGCTAGCATGTATCAAAAGCAAATCTAGAATGCACACTTCAGATAAAATTGCATACAAGGAATTTAGAGAAGATGCCTAGTCCATAAAAACCAACATGGCTATCAAGGTTGTATTCAGGAAAATTATTGTTGGGTCACTATTAATCATATGGGAAACTTTTCAAGGTTATATCCATGGAAGGAAACAATTGAACAAAAGCTTCGGGGAGGAAATATACAGGAAGTCTCATGACCAAAAGAAGCTATTTGGACAGCAATCATCAAGGTTATGCCTATATGGAACAATTTTGCATTAAACAGTTGAGAAATTGGAAACATATCAAGGGTATTTCAGCTTGGTTAGGTTTCTGGTTCGTTTGTGACGCGATCAAGACTTTTGCTGTCAATATGACTTTGATCATGTTGCAACTTGCCCCCGTGACAAGACGTACAAGTGGAATGCACAGCAAGACGATAACACGATCGCTTCTGTTGCTGCGATCTTAGGAACGGTTGGCTATCATACGCACTATCTGCGCACATTCAAAGCATGGCAAAAATGATTGAATGACAATATAAACTTCAAGTATCTTCTGGTGTCGTTCTCGTTACCTGCCAATCCACCCAAATTTCCAAGTATATTGCTGGCTATGTTATATCTAAGGGAACGCAATAGGTTCATAAGTTTTGCAGCGCATTTCCTAGGCGTTGTATGGGACATCCAGGCGGATGGGAGTATCTCATTTCGAACAAGTTTGGATGACCCGGAGTTTATTCAACAGTTTGAACGTTGTTCATCTTCCATCAACATGAAAGAAATTTCATCAGCAAATTAGCAGTGTAGTCGCAAAATTATCAGCTACCAACCGCAACCATGATCAACGTTTGTCACCTTCCGGAAACTAAGCTAGCAATGGTCTTTGACCATATTTTATTACGTAAAACCCTGGGAAAACACCAATAGCCCTGCTGGATTTTCCATTGCCAGCCAGGTAAGGGACTACCAGAGGGTAACGTATCCAGCTGTGCATCATCAACAATTTACTGTTGTCACTCTCCACACGGGCTCTTCTACCGCGTCGAGGCTGCAGCAAGCGGGGCCACTGTTTTTGACGGCGGATCTCTGTTGCTTCAGCCGCTGAACAGGCCTTTGGCGTCCTGGCTGCCAGTTGCTCCGGTGCTCTGCTGTTGCGCTGGAGCCTTGCGGCGCGCTAGTGCTGCTTCACCATGCCGGGCCTTCCAACGGCTTGTGTAGGACGGCGGACCTTGCCACCTTTTCTGCCACGTGGGCTGACCAAATGCTGCCGCCCGCTGGACACTGCGAAAACACCCTAATGGTTTGATTTTGGCTCGCACGCATTGTCAGGATCCAGGGCAAGGCTGTGTTTTTCCCTGCCGACAAGAAAACAGCTCTTCTGGAGCACAGCCTGTCTGTCCACTTGGCTGGCTTGCTTTCACTGAAAAAAAAAGTTGACGCTTAAGCTCCTCAGCTTGATATTTCTTTACAGAATGTTTTTCAGGGGCACGGAGGTGATAAGGTTGCAATTACAACAATTTAACCAGCCCTTCCATGCTGAGATGCATAACCAGCTGCGATTCACATAAGGCTTGTTGTACACCCTATGGCAAGGCGGTTGCAGGGGTTGCCGCGCGACGTACCTCTCGACGGACGGTGAGTCCGAAACCTCCAGCCACAATGCACTGAAGCGAGGTGACCTCCATCGTACGCGGCGCGGCATACCGCGAAAAAAGGGTGGTCGCGTAGTGGCGCCGCTGGAAGTGGCTTCCATGCTCCTCCAGGATGTTCGCCGCATCCCTGCAGCAAAGGTCAATGCAAAGCAGACGTAGCTCTTGAGGAGGGACGGGGTGTCCGACACAATCATTCCACCTACCATTGCTGGCGTATCGAAGGGTCACGACAGTCCTGCCGTTTCGAAAGGGGCCAATGAAGTTGTTGCGGAACAACGGCTGCACAGTGATGTTCCAAAGTTGGCGAAGGAGTGGCTAGAAGCTCAAGTTCACAGGCACCGGAACACCACGCTGCGCACGTTGCAGGTGTCGCCGCAGGCGCTGTAGCGTCTCGGTAGCCCACCGGTTCCGGGGGGCG